>PVJS01048415.1:0-15062 GCA_004027185.1 Glis glis
TGAGCTCCTGCACTCGACCCCCGAGCTCCTGCTCCTGACCCCCGAGCTCCTGCACCTGACCCCCGAGCTCCTGCAGAAGGGACTCTGCGGACTCCCCGCCCTCCAGGCTGCTACTTTTCCACCTTCCCTCCCGCTTCCCCTGAAGGCCTGACTTGTACCTCTTGGTTGCTACACCACCATGAACACAGCAAAGAGTCAATAAATATTTGTTGACTGTCAGAAGCCATAACACAACACCTTCTCTCCCTCCCTATTCCCCTACAGCTAACCGAGAAGCAAGATGGATCAAAACTAAGATCTCAGAACCACAAAGCAATTGAATTTTACAATCTCAAAATATGGACACCCCCCCAAATTCAACATACAGTAGCTGTTATGCTTGTGAGTGAGAGTCAGCTATAAAAATACAATCCCTGGAAAAACAGCCACAGGGCAAACTTCAGGAACACCTCCAGGGGACCCCCATCGCCCACGTGCTGCGGGAGGTTGGACTCAGCTGCGCCCTGGGCCAGAGGCTCTCTGCTCTAACCCCCCAAGTGCCTTTAGCTGTCACTTTCTTGCTCACAGGTTTGATCTTGGAAAACCTCTCCAACCCAACAAAACATGTCAATTTATCTTACTGTTTGACTATTCAAGGACACTCATAACTGTCAATCAGAGCTTCTGACCAGGTCAAGCAAGCTACTATTCCATTCTGTTCTGGATCAACAGAAATAGATTTAAAATAAAACAAAAACTATGATTTAGCTGGTCAATGTAATCTCAACTTGTTCATTCATTCATTTATTTTTGGTACTGGGGATCAAACCCAGGGGCTTTCTATCTCTGAGCTCCACCCCCAGCCCTTTTCATTTTAAAACGGTCTCTCTTAAGTTGCTAAGGGTCTCACTAAATTGCTGAGGCCAGCCTTGAACCTGCAATCCTCCTGTCTCAGCCTCCCAAGTACTGTGCCACTTCAACTCTTAAAAGGTTTTATTCTGTTTGTCTTTACCAAATGCTGAAAATAGCTTTCCTGGGTCCATCCCTCCCTCCTCAAGAGCCTCAGGCACTGGGGACCCCAGTTACAGGATGGACAGGAAGCACCGCTCAGGGCAGGCTGGCTCGCGGGGCTGCCTTGGTCAGAGCAGCATGGCCAGGCAGTACCCAGAGACAAGCTGCGCATGGACAGAGCGCGGGAGCAGCAGGACTCTGCAGCATGGCGCTGCACAGGACGATCCTCCTTTAAGAGGAGGGACAGGGTGTCCAGGGAGTTGAGAAAATACGCTCCAGTTTATATATACCAAATAGTTAAGTATAATAAAACTCTTTGTAAGTACAAAGTTCCCAACTGGAGAAAAAAAGCAAATACTGGGTTAAAATCCTGTGAATTCCTGGGACAATCTGGACATGTACTGGATTTTATGTAGTATTACGGAATTAGTTCCTTGCTCTATGATAATAATGGTATTCTGCTTTCATATAAATACATCTGTATTCTTAAGAGATTCATGGTAAAAATTCGGATGAGGTGTCATTGTATACTGAACATGCTCTCAAATGGTTCAGGAAAAGAGAAAAAAATATATATGTATTTTGTGGTACTGGGGATGGAACCCAGGGGCATTCTACCGCTGAGCTACACCCCCAGCCCTATTTTTTATTCTTTATTTTGAAACAGGGTGTCACTAAGTTGCGGAGGGCCTCACTAAGTAGCTGAGGCTGGCCAAGAACCCGGATCCTCCAGTCTCAGTCTCCCGAGTACTGGGATTACAAGTGTGCGCCACCACGCCCGACAAGAGAAAATATTAAAGGGAATGAGCAAGTGAGTAGAAAGTGAGAAAGAGATAAGTCAAGTGTGGCAGAAAATTAATTGTTAAATCCAGGCAGGTATTCATGGGTATTCACTGTACACTCTGCTCCACTTGTCTGAGAATTTCCAAACTAAAAAGTCCTAGGGGTTAAAAAAAAAACCTGTCATAAAGAGGGAAATCTAAGAAACCAAGACTCGGGCTGGGATTTGATCTTGGAAACAGTCAATGAAACTTACAAAAGTAGACTACAAAGGACTTGCATCTTCCCCTGAGCCCTCCATGTGCGGCTGTCACTGACGTCTTGATTCTCTGTCCCCTTCTAGAAAACACCCAAGGGTGGTGTTCAGCCTGTGGGCCCCTTCTTTACCTCCCCTGAGTATTCACTGGCTAGCAATACTGCAAGGAGGGATTATACGAGCTGAGCAGAGACTAAAGCTTCAAGAGCTGAGGTACAACAAAAATGGAAGGGATTGTATTTATAGTGTAACAAAATTCATTCCTACAAACAGTGAGCTTCCACCCTACTGACCACAGCCTCTCACAGACAAAACCAAGACTGCATGCAGAGCCAGAGAGAGGAGGAGAGAGGAAGGGCCCCACTACATGCAGAAGGGCTCTACTCGTACTCACTTTTTAAACATCTCTACTGAGACATAATCCACACACCAAATCAATTCATCCATTCAAAGGGTACGATTCAACATCATCACTATCTAAAATTAGAACATTTCATCACCTCTCAAGGAAACACCCACGAGCAGCAGCTCCCTGTCCCCGCCCGCAGCCCCTCCCTGGCAACCATGAAGCTACCTTTTGACTCTGTATTTTTTAATTGTGAATACAAATGAAATTATACAATATGTGGCCTTCCTTGATCGGCTTCTTTCACATAGCATAATGCTTTCAGGTGCGTCCATACTGTTGCGTGTCTCAGTAGTTTTTTCCTTTTTACTGCCAAGTAACGCTCCTCTACTATTCTAATATAATAGCCACAGTTTATCCACTTATCAATCGAGGGACATTTGGGTCGTTTCTACTTTTTAACTATTATGAAAAATAATAGTGTTATATGAATTTGTGAACAATTTTTAACTTTATTTAACTAATACATAAAATGTGAAAATTGTACATATTAAAGCGGTACCACCTGATGTATTTTTTAGGGGACTATAAGATGTTTAGGGAAGTGGGGATACAGTTACGTGAAGGCCATGGTGATAAAGGGTTATGTTACAGAGAAAGGCTCTGGAAAGGACCATTTCTAGAAAATGGCCCCATCTGATGTTTTGATACATGTATACATTATATAATGTTCAAATCAGGCTAAACATACCTACCTCTTCAAACACTTATCACTTCTGTTGATGAAAATATTTGAAATCCTTTCTTCTAGCATTTTGATTGTATACAAGTTTTTGTGTCCACATATTTTTACTTCTCTTGGCTACATACCTAGGAAGGGAATTCCTGAGCCACACAGTAATTACGTGTTTCACTTTTTAAAGAAGTTGGGCCAAGTTGGGTGTGGTGGCACACTCCTGTAATCCTAGTACTTGGGAGGCTGAGACAGGAGGATCGTGGGTACAAGGCCAGGTTCAGTAACTTAGGCTGTCAGCAACTTAGCGAGACCCTATTTCTAAATAAAAAATAAAATAGGGCTGGGAGTGTAGCTTGGAGGTAGAATGCCCCTGGGTTCAATCCCCGGCACCACAAAAAATGCATAAAGAAAAAACTGAGCTGGGCGTGGTGTCCCACGCTTGTAATCCCAGTAGTTGGGAGGCTGAGACGGGAGGATCCGGGTTCACAATCAGCCTCAGCTACTTAGTGAAGCCCTCCGCAACTTAGTGAGACACTGTTTCAAAATAAAGAATAAAAAATAGGGCTGGGGGTGTAGCTCGGAGGTAGAATGCCCCTGGGTTCCATCCCCAGTTCCACAAAAAAGAAAATAAAAGAAAATATTGCCAAACAACTTTCTAAAGTGGCTGCAAAATTTTCCACTCCCATCAGTAGTGCATGAAGGTTCTAATTTCTCTCCAACCTCACCAAAACTTGTGACTATCCACATTTCTACTTTCACCGTCTTAATGGGATGTGGCTGGACCTCCTGTGGCTTTGATGCGCATTTCCCTGATGGCCAACGATGTGGAACGCCTCTTCATGTGATTATTAAATATCTGCATATCTTCTTTGGAGGAATTTAATCCATTAAAATCTATTCTAAACCTATTTAAAGACACTGCCCGCTATTTAATTGAGCTATATGTCTTTTTATTATTAAACTGCAATAATTCCCTGTATACCCTAGATACCATTCACTTATCAGATGTGATTTGTATAAAGTTATTTTCTTCCATACTGTGGGTCATTTTTTCATTTTCTTTTTTTTTTTTTTTGCGGTACCGGGGATTGAACGCAGGGGCGTTCTACCTCCACGCTACGCCCCCGGCCCTATTTTATTTTTTATTTAGAAATAGGGTCTCGCTATTTTATACTTTATTTTGAGACCGGGTCTCATGAAGTTGCGGAGAGAGAGAGAGAGAGAGACAGGGGGGAGAGAGAGAGAGAGCGCGAGCTGAGGCTGGCCGCGAACCCGGATCCTACGGTCTCCACCTCCCAAAATACTGGGATTACAAGTGTGCGCCACCACGCCTGGCTTTCATTTTCTTGATAGTATCTTTCAGAGCACAAAATTTTAAATTTTGATGTAGTCCAATTTTTTTTTCTGTTGGGTGCTTTCTTATTTAATTGCTCATGGTAATTGTGAGAAGAATTATTAATCCCATTTTACAAATGAGGAAAACGAAGGTCAGTGAGTCAATGACCCAAAGTCTCACACAGAGCCACCGTGCGTGGTCCCGCCTGGCACAACCACACCATACAAGGGAGCTGGATACGAACGCAGGCTTTTTGACCAGGCCAGGGTTCTGGCTACTCATGCACTCCCTGAGGATTATCATATTACAGAGCTGACTTCTTTTTTGTGTGTGGTACTGGGGATTGAATCCAAGGGCATTCTACCTCCAGCTATTTTATTCTTTATTTTGAAACAGGGTCTCACTAAGTTGCAGAGGGCCTCACAAATTTCTGAGGCTGGCCGCGAACCTGTGATCCTCCTGTCTCAGTCTCCCAAATACTCGAATTACAAGCATGCGCCACCACGCTCGGCTTAGAACTGAATTTTAAAGAAATTCCTCAGACTGAAACACCCAGCATTCTAAGGATGCTGTCATTATTCAAAACGAGGAAGCTTTGGAGCTCCACTTTGGAAGCTGTACCAAGCAGTATGGCATGTTTTATGAATATATTCAATTGTGGCCAGGGTAGACTCGAGTTTATGAAGAAGCCAAAGTCCTAGGCACCCAGGCTAAAGAACAAGCTAAACTATTGGGCTAGATTATTTCATTTTGTATTTGTATATACCTCTACACACCAGTCAATACTAAGTATGAGAACTGTCCTATTAAGGCTCAAAGTAGATCTAAATCTCAAAATAATGTGTTTAAAGATGTCTCTGGCAATGACAGTCAGATAAAATAGATATCAGAAAACACTGATAAGTGTATTAACCGGCAGTCACGTTAATGCATATTTTTTTTTCCGGTACTGGGGATTGAACCCAGGGGCATTCTACCTCCAAGGTACACCCCCAGCCCTATTTTTTATTCTTTATTTTGAAACAGGGTCTCACTAAGTTGCCGAGGGCCTCACTAAGTAGCTGAGGCTAGCGAACTGGATCCTCCTGTCTCAGCCTCCCAAGTACTGGGATTACAAGCGTGCACCACCACTTCCGGCACGTTAATGCATTTTTAAAGCATTTTGATATAAAAATTGAACCAACCTTTTCTTTCTTGGTTATACCTGGTATGTTTGACCTACGGTTCAACCCTCTTGTTTCAAGTGGAGAAGCTACTGTACAAAACACTGACATTATTCATCCAAGATCACTCATGAAAACACCAGCAGAACCAAGACTAAAATTTACAGAAGACTCAACTATCACGCTGTATTTCTTAACATTAGATTTCTGCTTTGCTTTTGATATTTGTGATCCCCCCCCACCCCTTCTCTCTCCCTCAGGCCTCCGAGTAGATTATACCAACCAAGATTCAGCTCCTGAAGGGTGGGGAACCCTGCCCAGACTTCACTGTCCATTCTCCATCTGATCCTTCCCTAACACCAAATATGTAAACAACTCAAATCCCTCTAGATAACTCTGACAGCAAATAAGAGGGACACATTTCAGAAAGGGAGTGCTGAATGAGATACTGCCAAGCTTTATTTTAAAAAACCAGGCTTGCATTTCCAACCTAAGAATTAAATGGCTTTCTGCCTGCTGTTCCTGCCTCTCCTCCCTTTGCTCAGGAGACAGGGCCAAGGCAGTGTCTTGAGGGATTGCTTCATAAGAAAAAATCAAGGCAGGGCACGGCCCCAGGATGGGCCAGCGCAGGTTGGAAGAGAGCTGCAGAGGACTCTGGGAAAAGAGAACTGGATGCGTGAGCAGGCTAGGGCAGTTCCCAGAATGATCTCTCTCCACTGGAAACAGGTCTGAGTGCTGACACGGGGCTTTCCCACAGCTCCTACTGGCCTCCAAAGGCATATTTGTCATCGGAGGCTCTTGATGAAGCTGTACATAAATATCTGACTGTTATTAAATACAAAACAAAAAAGTATATTTCACAGGAACCAAATCAAAACCAGCTGTGGGGGGAGAGGCCAAAACACTCAGTGTAAGTGCAAAAGGCCCAGCAGAAACACTTGTTAATCGTGTTATTTACTTTGCTGAATAGTAAATTGCTCTGCCAATGAAGTCATATCACATGACTGTAATGTTTTTCATATGACTTTCTAGCTATGAGAGCAACAGGCATTCTATTTTCTGGAATTCTGAATTCTGTAGTAGATGAGTCAGAATCTGAATTTTAAATCAGGACAGACCTGTCAGCTCAGCTCTGTTCATTTCTGTAAGCCTGTATATGATTTTACAGCCTATGTTATAGTTGTTGTTTATTTTTTAAAATAACCACTTATTAAGACCCAAATCTACAGAAGCAAATTCTGTTTCTTAAAAACGTGACAAAAATGCAAATTATAAGCCGGGTGTGGTGGTGCATGCCTGTAATTCCAGTATTTGGGAGGCTGAGACAGGAGGATCACAGGGTTGAGACCAGCGTCAGCAACATAGTGAGACTCTCAGCAACCTAGCAAGACCCTGCTTCAAAACAAAAAATAAAAAGGGCTGGGGTTTAGCTCGGAGGTGGATTACCCCTGGGTTCAATCCCCAGTACCAAAACAAAACAAAAAGGGCAAATTATATGATGTAAATGCAACCCTAAAATCACAACTGCATAATATATCATCAAATACTGACAATACAGTCAAGGGGGATAAAGCAGCCTAAAATTAATCCTGGAATCATGGAATTTACAGACTTTTAACAATAAGGTTGAAGTATTTAAGAGAAGTTAGGTTATGGGATTTAGGAACTTGGATTTTCCAAGGACATACCAATATAGCTTCTTTTATTAACTCTGATAAACCAGTTTTTCTATTTAGTTCATTTTGAGTTTGAAAATATTTTGACATTTCTCAGCACAGTGTTGAACCCATGGTTGGAACAAAGTAAATATGTGCAAACTGATACTTATTCTACTCACAAGATGAAAAATATCCCTATGAGGATAAGTGATAGCAAATTTTAGGAAACATGGTTGAGGGATTCACATGTTTGATTTAAACTGAGACCTTCTTCAACAGATGCAGTGATTAAAAATATATTTGGAGAGGTCCTAAACAGAGCCGTGACTTGGACACCTTGCTGCTCATCTACTTTAAGGTCATTTCCTTGAGCTCCGAATAGGATAAAGAGAGATCCAGGAAGGATATGGAATCCGGGTCAATCTCCAAATAGCCATACCCATGTTCAACAAGCGCCCTGAAAGTCAAGGTAAAAAGTCTAATCTGCATGGTGGGTGAATTACAACTCAACAAAGTGGTAATTTTAAAAGCATTCTCTTGATTTCAGGTAACTTCGGCTCCAACTGCATCAGACTGCTCATGATTCTGAATGACACACTGAAGAGTCAGCCTCAGAGACCTGCATCAGCCGAGAAGGCCCCAGGCGCCTGGTCCTCCCATCCCCACTCAAATCCAACTTTTATATTTAAAAATAGCTTACTCATCCTTTAAAACTAACGGAAATATTTGTTCTCTTCCTGGGAGGCTTTCCTTGACATCCCGACTCCCCCATGCAGAGCAACTGCTCTATCAGCACTTAATATATAAATGACTGAAACAGTTCTGATGATACAAGAGCTCAGTATTTACATCTTTGCTTCTCACACTCGACCATGAGCCCATGAGGGTCACTGTCTCTTTAACTTCTATATTCAGTTACTAAAACAGTGTCTAGTATCAGACTGTCAAAAGATCTTCAGTAATTTTTAAAAAAGTACTAGCATGCATGAAACCCTGGGTCCAATCCCCAGGATCCCAAAAATATATAAATAAAATAAAAATATATTTTATAAATGAGGCATACTATCACATACAAATGGTCAAATCTTTTGCAATTCCAATATTGATTGACCATGTTGCTAAAATAAGTTAGGACCTTTCTATATGGAATGTAGAATTTTGTATTTGTCCTACTGAATATCTACAATTGCACTGGAAATCATGTACATAAACCGAAGCACTGCCTTTATGTAGATCGGTGTATATTTTTGTCTTTGTGGCACTGGGGCTTGAACCCAGGGGTGTTCTACCACTGAACTACATCCCTAGACCTTTATTTTTATTTTTGGTACTGGGGATTGAACACAGGAATATTTCATCTTCAAGCTACACCCCAGTACCCCCTTTTTATAATTCTTTGTTTTTTGAAACGGTATTGCTAAGTTGCTGAGGCTGGCCTCAAACCTGCAATCCTCCTGTCTCAGTCTCCCAAGTACTGGGATTACAGGAGTGTGCCACTATACCCGGTTTTACTTTTTGTTTTGAAACAGGGTCTCCCTAGTTACTGAGTCCGGTCTTGAACTTCTGATCCTTCTGTCTCAGCCTCCCAAGTACTAGGATTATAGGTGTGTGCTACTGCACCCGGCCTGTGTATGTTTTCTGGTATACATATTTATTTTGCTTACAAGTACACACACATTCTTCACATTAATGTAAATGATGTAATATAAATGATTTTTGTTGCTAAGCAGCCCTCTAGTGAGTACTGTATTTTAAATCCTTTTCAAGGAAATACTGATTCTTTTCTAAGACAGTGGTTAGGAACCCAAATATCTATAAGAGTCATCAACTGCAGAGCATCAAATAAATGGAGAATATCGCCAAAGGAAATCTCTGGGCAACAAACTAACGATTGTGTCCGTGTCCCAGAAGGGAGCTGGGGCTGAGAGACAGGCATGGATGGAAGAGTTCCTTTTCACAGGGTGGCCTTTTGTTCTGTTTTTGGCAGTGTTGGGAATCAAACCCAAGGCCTTGGGCATGCCAGGCAGGCGCCTGCTCCATCATGGAGCTACACCCAGCCCTTCACAGAAGATGTTTTATGCCTTCGAACTCTGTATCGAATGCATTATATATCTATAATATTTGCTTCCCAGCTCCAGTTGAGCATCATTGTTAAGGAATGTGAGTCTACACTTGCCAGATCTGATTTTTCAAAGAAGTTGAAATGGGAAAATTCAGACTTTTATGTAAAACTCATGAGTTTTAAATGTTGGCTTTACTCAAAATTTAACACATAGGGCAGGCCAAAACATCCACAACTGCAAGCCATATCTGGCTCACAGGCAACCAGCTTCCTATCTCTCATCTAAAATTTGATGTGTGGCTTATGATTCCAAAACTATAAATATACTGTAATGGAGGGAAATTCAAAAAGAAAACTCAGGCTTGTGCGTGAAACCACGCCCCTCTTGCCCCACCATCTATCCAGTCACCGCTGCTCCCCAAAGCTTCCCCTTCTCTGGAGAATCTTCGAAAAGGCTATTGATGCTTGACCAACTAAAATGTAAAATATACCGGGTTTAATCAAGGTATCTGCCCAATTATCCTTGCATCTGCTCTGTTTTAAAGAATGAAATGCAGAGCCAAGTATGGTGGCATATGCTTGTAATCTCAATACTTGAGAGGCTGTGACACGAGGATCGCAGGTTCGCAGCCAGCCTCAGCTACTTAGTGAGGCCCTCCTCAACTTAGTGAGGCCCTCCGCAACTTAGTGAGACCCTGTTTCAAAATAAAGAATAAAATAGAGCTGGGTGTATAGCTTGGAAGTAGAATGCCTCTGGGTGTAATCCCTAGTACCACACACACACAAAAAAAAGAATGAGATGCAGGTCAATTTCAAGTTGTAATTTTTCTAGCCAACTAAAAAGAAATATGTAAATTATCTCTATGAGGGTAGCAAAACTCCCCAAGCCAGCTCATCAGATGACTGTATGATTGCAAAGATCTACGTCACTGCTCTCATACCATCAGGCTGCACAGCACTGCTCACAAGACCAAATGGTGGCCAGGATCAATGCGAGGCTCTGGTCCCTGTGTGGGGCCCAATCACAGTCCTAGGAGAGAATCTCAGTCTCAAAATCCTGCAGAGATGCCATGTATCTCCTCAAGTGGAAGATAAGAGATTCCCTGGGTTTTTGTTTTGTTTTGCAGTACTGGGGATGGAACCCAGGGACATTCTACCTCCGAGCTACACCCCCAGCCCCATTTTATTCTTTATTTTGAAACAGGGTCTCACTAATTTGAGGAGGGCCTCACTAAGTAGCTGAGGCTGGCCGCGAACCCAGATCCTCCTGCCTCAGCTTCCCAAGTCCTGGGATCACAAACATGCGCCACCACGCCTGGTTCCCTGTGGTTGACTATGGGTCATTGATAGACAACTGCATCTACTTACTGCCCTCAAGACACCAATGCAAGTTAAAGAACTGGCTCAAGTTCTAAGTCCAGCACTGCAGATGTCCTAGCTTGATTCCCTGGTGTGTCTGAAAATCTCACCCTTATCTGCTCAAAGCTCCAAGGAGTTGGACTCGGGTATTTCTACATGGTTTCTTATATTCAGTGCTAGCTCAGCCCCTCCAAAGAGCAACTTCTCACCACTGACTGGTCCTGCACTCACCACTGGGGTTAAGAGACTCACAGCAACTCAGCACCTGTCCCACTGCTGCAGGACACAGAAAGGCAAGGTTTTCCTTATGTAAGTTGTGGAAATTTCACAATAAGCCACATTTCTCCTAATACCCAGGCACCAAAGGGGGAAATACACTGATTTATGAGATGCCCAACTCCCTACTCCCAGTCACCCATTTTGAGGCATAGCTCTACCACTATACACAGCGTTCCCTTTTCTAAGAACAATAAACATTTGTAAGATATAAAATGATGAGCTATTTTTTAAACTCAGTTTTCAAAGAAAAAAAAAGATCAAGGAAATTAAGAGCTGCAAAATATTCTAGCTGAGAAACAAAGCATAACTCTCTCAGGTTGTGGGTGGGGAAGCCCCTTCAAGTAGGGTTCAATGCCTAAGAAGACCGACTAAACTGTGAAACACAAGCCAAGCATGTTGTTTCTCAAGACCACGACCTAAGTCCAGTTTCACCCACTTGCACTGTGATACATGGACATTTGCGACAACTCTCCAATCGTCACTTGCATGCACATCTTTGTGGACAGGTGGCGCATGCAAATCAATAACTCGTATGTATCGTTAACTTTGTACATTAAGTACCTACTGGACAGCAACCTATACACACCAGTGTCCAGAGATTGATAACTAGCAGGTGTATTTAGTGATATGTGCACTCAGAAAAATTGCTTTCTATCTCCTTCATAAAGACGAATATCAAATAGGTTTCGAACATCAGTCTTTGGTAGAGAAAGCTTGTTTTGTTCTTACCTCAGCAGCCTGGGTCTCTTGATGCAGCAACGTAAGACCAGTCAAGTCTTCTAAGAAGGAATGTGAAGAATTAAACACCTTCGCTAGGAAATTAAATCCATCTCGTTCATATTGATCAAGCACCTATAAAACATTTATATTTTTAGAAAGGGTCTGCAGATTTTACATGCATATTAACACACTTTCATTTCTAACAAGCACCTGTTCTGGTTTGGATATGAAATGTCCCCTACAAGTTCTTGTGCTGAAGTCTCAGTCGCCAAAGCAACAGTGTTCAGAGGTGAGGCTACTGGGAGGTGATCACACCACCAGGGCTCTAGCCTCATCGATGGATTAATTTGTTGATGGATTCATAGCTTAATAGGCTATTGGGATCCGGGTGTGGTGGCGCACGCTTGTAATCCCAGTACTTCAGAGGCTGAGACAGGAGGATCCCAGGTTCGTGGCCAGCCTCAGCAACTTAGCAAGGCCCCTGCAACTTAGTGAGAATCTGTTTCAAAATAAAATAATAGAATAGGGCTGGGTGTGTAGCTCAGAGGTAGATGCCCCTGGGTTCAATCCCTACTGCTACAAAAAAAGGCTACTGGGAGGTGATGGACACTTTAGGAGGTGGGCCTACAGAGAGGGGACAGGTCACGGGGGCGTGTCCTTGCAGGGTGTATTTTGTCCACAGCCTTTCCCTCTCCTTTCTGCTCCTGGTCACCATGAGGTAAGCAGCTCTGAGCCACCATACACCCCCCATTGTATGTGGTGATCTCACCACAGGACCAGAAGCAACAGAGCCAAGGGACCGTGGATCGAAACCTCTGAAACCACAGCCCCAAAGAGCCTTTCTTTCTTTCTTTCTTTCTTTTTTTTTTTTTGGTCCCGGGGATTGAACCCAGGGGCATTTTACCTCCGAGCTACACCCCCGGCCCTATTTTTGTATTCTTTATTTTGAAACAGGGTCTCGCTAAGTTGCGGAGAGCCTCACTAAGTAGCTGAGGCTGGCTATGAACCTGCGATCCTCCTGTCTCAGTCTCCCAAGTACTGGGATGACAAGCGTGCACCACCACCTTTCTTTCTTTTAAATTGTTTTTCTCAGGAATTTTGTCACAGTGATGGAAAGCTGACTAACATGTTTGCCAAAAGTGAAGCTAAAATGAAAATTAAACATAGGGATATAACGATACCATCTTCCAGTTCAGATGCTGAGTTTTCCCAAATAAATTTTCATGCAAATTCACTAGAAATTCTAGAAGACTTGAGGTTACTGGTTCTAAAGTTTACTTGATTAAAAAAAGAAAATGCCTTACAAAGAGAGGAAGGAAGGAAGAAAGGAAGGAAGGAAACAACAGGTAAAGGAAGAGCCAAGAAAAAAATTTAAAAGGATCAAGGAAAAGGGTGGGAAAAAGGATTTTGTCACAATGTGACATACTAGCCAGCCAAAGGGCTAATAAACATGAAAATGTGTTCAATATCACAGATTGTTGGAGAAATAAAAACTAAAACCACAATAAAATACTACTTTGCACTGCTTAAAAGACTAAAGCGAAAAAGGAAATATATTAAGTGCTGACAAAGATGTGGAACAAGCATGGCCCTCGTGGAAGTGCAAAGGAAACAATGATTCTTAGAAGGCTAACACTTAAATGTCCTATAATCCAGTGATTCTATTCCTAGATATACACACCAAACAAAAAATGTGCACAGAGATGCATCGGAAGACAAACACAAATGTCCACAGCATCGTTATTCACAACAGCCCCAGCTAGGAACCACTTAGTGTACATCAACAGTAGAATGAGTAAATGAATTGTGGCATCACAAAAAAAAAGATACAAATCAAAAGCCTTGCCAAGAGAACAATGAGAAAAATAAAAAGTTCTTAGAACCAAACAAAAAATGATTATCACATTTAGGGCTCAATGATCACAAGAACTGTGAACTGTAGAAAGCAAATGGAACCAGAACTCAGAAGAAATAGAGATGTTTTTAATATGATAGCAGTCACTGAAGACAAATCCAAGAAACCAGTGACGCAGGAACAGAGAGATTAGTGAAACAATAGCACAGGAAGTAGGAAACTTAAAAATGTTTTCCTTTTGGAAAATGAAAATGTATGTACCCTTCAATCCAGCAATTCTAAGACTTTTCATACACATACAGTTGTGTAAAACCACAAAGACTGATGTAAGAATATTCATTGAAACATTGTTTGCAGCAACATAAGATTGGAAACAGCTACCCTATCATAAGGCATTAATTATGGTGTATTTATAATCAATGACATCTTCTGTATCCATTAAAAGAATGAGACAGCTTTCTAGTACTAATATAAATTGATTTCCAAGACACCAAAATGTATTTAAAAACCATACATAATATTTGTGCTAAAAAAAATAGGTAGAGGGGACGGGAGTGGTGGTGCATGCCTGTAATCCCAGTACTTGGGAAGCTGAGACAGTAGGATCACAGGTTCGAGGACAGCCTTAGCAAGTTGAGAGATTCTCATCAGTCTAGCGAGACCTTGTTTCAAAATAAAAATAAAATATGGCTGGGGGTGTAGCTTGGAGGTAGAATGCCCCTGGGTTCAATCCCCAGTCTCACACACACACACACACACACACGGTAGAGGAAAGAGAAAGGAAGTGGGGGAAATGTACCTATGTATATGCTTGTCTATGCATACAGCCTCTAGAAGAATATATGCATGCACATACGCTGGCATCAACTAGTTGTCTCTGTGTATTCTTTTATTCTATACGTTGACCTCCCTAATCTGAAAATTTTAAAATAAAAAATGCTTCGAAATCCAAAACTTTTTAAGTTGATGTGATACCACAAATGGAAAATTCCACACCTAATCTCATTTGATGGGTCTCAAAGGTGTACTAAAAAGCCAGGCGTGGTGGCACACGCCGGTACTCCCAGTACTTGGGAGGCTGAGACAGGAGGATTGCAGGTTTGAGGACAGGCTTGGCAACATAGTGAGACTCTCAGCAACCTAGCGAGGCCCTGTTTCAAAACAAAATAAAAGGGGCTGGGGGTGTAGCTTGGAGGTAGAATATGCTCCTGGTAGAATATGCATGCACGTGCGCACACACACACATACACACACACACAAACACACACAAAGTGTACTAAAAATACTGTATATAATTACCTTCAGGTTATGTGTATAAAGTATATATGAAATATAAGTGAATTTTATATTTAGACTTGGGTCCTAGCCCAAGATATGCAAATATTTCTAAATCTGAAACACTTCTGGTCCCAAGCATTTCAGATAAGGGATATCAACCTGCACTGAGGCCGGGCGTGGTGGCACACGCTTGTAATCCCAGTACTTTGGGAGGCGGAGACCAGAGGATCCTGGTTCACGGCCA
>PVJS01048416.1:0-15062 GCA_004027185.1 Glis glis
AAATAAAGAATAAAAAATAGGGCTGGGTGTATAGCTCAGAGGTAGAATGCCCCTGGGTTCAATGCCCAGTACCAAACATAAATAAATATATATAAATATATATATATATATATATATATATATATATATATATATATATATATTCATATAAACAGCCCCAGTACCAGCAAATATATATATATTTGCGGTACTAGGGATTGAACCCAGGGGCATTCTACCTCCGAGCTATACCCCCAGCCCTTTTGTTTTTTATTTCAAAACAGGGTCTAAGTTGCTGAGGGTCTCACTAAATTGCTGAGGCTGTCCTTGAACCTGAGATCCTCCTGTCTCAGCCTCCCAAGTACTAGGATTACAGGTGTGCACCACCATGCCCTGCTGTTATCTTTTATTTGGAAACACAGTCTCCCAAAATTGCCCAGGCTGGCCTTGAACTTGCAATCCTCTTGTCTCAGCCTCCCAAATACTGGGATTACAGACATGCACCACCATGCCTGACTCCTCCCTGGTATTTTGGAGAGCACGCCCTAACCACCTGCATACAAATCTCCCTCGCAGAGGCTGTTTCCTTGTGAACTCTCCCTAAGAGAGTTTGTATGGGGCCCTGCCATACAAAGGAGGAACAGAAGAAGTGTGGTTTATAATAAAAGTGTGGTCTCTCTGCGCGCCACTGCTCAGACCTAACTGTGCTGGGACCTTGCAGCATTGCCCTGGGGACTGGTGAGACACGCAGGCTCCCAGGTCCCACCTCAGACCTGCATGGGAATCTGCACTTTGACAGGTCCCTGGGGATTCGTGTGCACCTTAAAGCCTGAGAAACACTGCACTGAGAGCTGTTACCAGGGTCGGAGGCGGGCACCTCATTGACTGCTGTCACAGATGTGGACTGGCACACGGGTGGCACATGGGCACAGCTAGCGAGTGGGGGAGCATGCGTGACAAATGACAGTGCCATCGATGGTGAGGTTTTCCAAACTGGCAAACAGTTTTTGGGAAAATGCCAAACAAAACACATTATGAAACGCCCTCGATTTACACAATGGTTGAGTTCCTGGAAAATTCAGTTTACCTTAAAATTGTGCAAAAAGCTACTTTTGTAGGATACAGGCCATTTCCTCTTTGGCATTCCTGTCTGGTGTATTGCAGGAGGTCCCTGGGCTCTGCCCTTTACCCCAGGAGCCTCTGGCACCATCATCATGGAAAACAGCCCCAGCACTTCCCAAACTGTCCCCTAGGGGGCACTATGATCCTTGTTGAGAAAGATTGCTCTCCCGGATAAAGCCCCATGCTTAGAACTTTACAAGTTACCTGATCCTCTCAACAAGCTTTGGAAGTCAGTGTTACATCCTCTTCCTTTAGCTAAGAAAATCAAGTTCTGAGAAGTTAAGCAATTGCCCAAGGTCACACAGCAAGCCAGCTCTGGACCCAGGTCCTGCCACAGAGCCACAGAGCCACAGAGCCCGTGCTTCCCCCCATGGGTTGCTTCATAGGTGTTCGTAGTTTGTCAAGAGCCGCATGGTCACTAGGCCACAGTCAGGTTTGTTTATACCAGAAAGAATAAACTGCTTAGGGCCCACAAGGTAACTATAGCAACATGAGCTGAGAGCAGCTGGGCCTCCCTGGAGAACCTCGTCTTGACCCCCCAGACCCTCAGAGCCCCTTCCTCAGGTGCACCCCAGTGACTGTCCACAGACAGACCCGCAGAGAGACCTGCAGGTGTTGTACAAGGCATGAGAAACAGAAATTCCAAGACCACCAACTCAGTTAAGGCGAGACTTTAATACTGCGGGGCTACCGTCCACCAGCACAGGCTAGAACGGCAGCCCCTTGTGTAGCTTACAGCTCTCTTTTTATAGAACAAGCTGGGGTTACAGACACAGATTTTTGCAGTTTGGGTTCGAATTAGCCAACCACAGAAAGTGTTCCCTTATTTAGAAGTAAAGTGATTAGGGTAGGGGGTTAGACACAGAGGTGGGGGTCGGTTTTTAGGGCTCTGTCCGGAACGGAGGTAAGGGCAGGAACTGATTTATTGGGTATTGTCCTTAGGGGCAATAAAGGCAGGAACTGGTTTATCAATAAAGGCAGGAACTGGTCTTTCTGTCCTTGGGGAACTAGTCTTGTCCTTGGGGCAGTAAAGACAGGGAATTTAATTTTTAGGGTAGAAAACGAGGCTAAAAAATTACTTTTTCGGGTACATTATTACAGCAGGTCCAGATCTGGAGGCACCTGTGATGTGACAGTGTCTCTGAGGTCCCTCCCGCTCTTCCCACCTTGGGCCCCAGGAGACGGAAGTGTCCCCGTGTCCAGCTCAGATGCTAGGCCACGAGCAAATTATCTTTCTCCCTCTCTATGGCCTCTGGGCAGCCACTACTCTTCCCTGAGCACACACTCTGTTCTTTTTTGAAATGGAGGGAAATGCACAGCATCCTGTGAAGCCCAGCGCAGGTGTCCTGGTTCTCAGGGGCTCCATGTGCTCAAGTTCCTGAGCTCTGGGAGCAGGGGAAGCGGCCTCATGCCTCTGTACCCTCTTCGCTGCCACCGCCAGTGTCTTATCATCAACAAACGTGGCTGACTTGAAAGAGGACAGCTCAAGACTTGACCCCTCGCAAGGACCCACTGAGGCTGAGGGCACCGTGCGGAGCGGAGAAGCCGGGGAGGCTTTGGCTGTCGGGGATGTCTGAATCTGAGAAAGGGGGGAGGGGAGGCCCCCATGGCCTGAGCAAGGTTCCGCCAACCCCGCATTCCTGCCTGGCAGCCATTGTCCCAGAACCTAGGGAGGTGGCGCCTCACACTGACAAGGTGAGGGTTTCAAAGTTTATCCTTTGAAACAACAGCAGTGGCTGCTGTTGAACAATGTGCGAGAAACAGAAACAGAAATTCCAAGATCAGTTAAGGCAAGGCTTTAATACCGCGGGGCTACCGTCCACCAGCACAGGCTAGAACGGGAGCTCCTTGTGTAGCTTACAGCTCTCTTTTTATAGAACAAGCTGGGGGTACAGAAACAGATTTTTGCAGTTTGGGTTCGAATCAGCCAACCACAGAAAGTTTTCCCTTATTTAGAACTAAAGTGATTAGTTTAGGGTAGGGGGTTAAACACAGAGGTGGGGGTCGGTTTTTAGGGCTCTGTCCGGTGCGGAGGTAAGGACAGGAACTGATTTATTGGGTATTGTCCTTAGGGGAATAAAGGCAGGAACTGGTTTATCAATAAAGGCAGGAACTGGTTTTTTCGTCCTTGGGGAACTAGTCTTGTCCTTGGGGCAGTAAAGGCAGGGAATTTAATTTTTAGGGTAGAAAACGAGGCTAAAAAATTACTTTTTCGGGCACATTATCACAGCTGCCTCACCAGTATTGTGGCCGGAATGTAGGGCCTTAAGACAAGACCTCCTGGGTTCACCCCCTGCTTCCCATGTATACGATTATGAGCAAGTTTCTCAACCTAACTGGACCCCAGTTTTCTCATGTGTATCATAGACACAGAGAGAGCATTCGCCTCAGAACCGGCACGAGGATCAGTGTTCAGCAGGTGGCCGCATGCGCCCAGGGGCAGAGCACCAGGCCGGGGCCATCCCCAGAGCACCAGATGCTGTCCTCATGAGTCTTTCTTTTTCTTTTTTTTTTTTTTTTTTTTGCGGTACCGGGGATTGAACGCAGGGGCGTTCTACTTCTGCGCTACGCCCCCGGCGCTATTTTTTATACTTTATTTTGAAACCGGGTCTCACGAAGTTGCGGAGGGCCTCACTAAGGAGAGAGAGAGATAGCGAGAGAAACAGCGAGAGAGCTGAGGCTGGCCGCGAACCCAGATCCTCCGGTCTCTGCCTCCCAAAGTACTGGGATTACAAGCGTGCACCACCACGCCCGGCAATAAATTTAGTTTTTGTTTGAAACAGAGTCTTGTTAGGTTGCTGAGTTTCGCTACATTGCTGAGGCTGTCCTTGAACCTGCAATCCTCCTATCTCAGCCTCCCAAGTACTGGGATTACAGGCATGTGCCACCATGCCTGGCTCTCATAACCATTTTGCCACAACCATATCATTCACAAGTGTGTAAAGATATAGACTATTCCAGAAGGAATCCTTTGTTATAAAGCCATCAAATATTTATGGACACTACATGAGATGCCCATTGGTCCATACAGAGTCGCCAGCCTTGCCCCATGGTGGGGGCACTGGGGACTTTTCCTTCCTTCCTCCCTCCCTTCCTCCTTTCCTAGAGGTACTGTCATGCCAGGTCAATTTGTGGAGTGGACGGAAGCTCCTATCCCATCTCCTTGATCCCCAGATCCACGTAATACATTGTCCTTGGACAGAAGGCGTGTCAGCATTCCACTGGTAAGAACAGACACTGGCTCTGAGCTAGACGGCTGAGAAGCTCTGACCCGGCCTCCCTCCTGGCCCCACATCCGGTGGGCACGGTGGGCCCTACCACACACCTGGGGTCTGGACTCTGTCCGATTTTCCTCTCCCTGGAGTTGGTGAAACTTAGGGAGGAAGCGTCTCTCCCCTGCACAGGAGGGGGAGAGGGTTAAGGGAGATGGTCCTGGGCATCCAGCCTCGGGAAGGAATATCCAGAAAGCAGCGCGCCTTTCACTGCCCTCCACGGCCTCACAGCTTTGGTGCGCTGTTACTGTGTTATGCTTCTACACTTCCCCTCCATTTTCCTATCCGACCCTCCCAGGAAGGGTGTGGGGCTGGGTGCACCTGGTGGTCTGACAAGTTGTTAGCTCATTATGTCCCACAGTCCTATGTGTAGAATACCCCCCAAAAATAAATCTTATGCAAGCTTAGAGGATATCTATAAAATTGCTCGGTTTAAGTTTTTAATAGGTGTCCTATATATAGGATGATGGGACACAATACACAGTGTGTGTGTGTGTGTGTGTGTGTGTTACTGGGGATTGAACCCGGGGCGTACTACCTCTGAGCTACACCCCCATCCCTTTTTATTTTTTGTTTTGAAACAGGGTCTTGCTAAGTTGCTGAGACTGGCCTCAAACCTGTGCTCTTCCTGTCTCAGGCCACAAGGAGAGGCATGAGCCACTATGCCCAGCCACAGTGTTTTTGTTGTTTGTTTTTTGTGGTACTGGGGATTAAACCCAGGAGCCTTCTACCTCTGAGCTAGACTCACAGCACTGTTTTATTTTATCTATTTATTTTTGTATGGGGATTAAACCCAGGGGCATTCTGTCTCTGAACTATACCCCCAGACCTCCCCCCTTTTTTGTGGTACTGGGGATTGAACCCAGGGGCATTCTACCTATTTTTTATTCTTTATTTTGAAACAGAGTCTCACTAAGTTGCAGAGGCCTCACTAAGTAGCTGAGGCTAGCCGCGAACCTGCGATCCTCCTGTCTCAGCCTCCCAAGTACTGGGATTACAAGCGTGTGCCACCACGCCTGGCTTCCCCCCTTTTTTGTTTTTTGAACAGGGTCTTGCTACATTGCTGTGGCTGGCCTCGAGCCACCGATCCTCCTGTCTCAGCCTCCCAAGTACTGGCATTACAGGTGTGTGCCATCACGCCCGGCCACAGTGGGGTTTTAATGGATACAGCTGGGAAGGTATGGTGTGGCTGGGTACAGCTGTGTGAGGGCTGCTTGGGGGGATGGTGGCAGCCACAGAGGGACCTGTGGAGTTCATTGATGGCAGGTGCAAGTGAGCCACAGTCGGTATGCCTGGCGGGCTGGTAATCAGAGGGAGGCCCCTGCGTGGTTCCAGGGAGCAGGACTCAACTGAACCAAGTCACTGAGCGGGAAGAATGATGGATTGGGACAGGCTGGAGGGCAGGACGTCTGTGCAGCACTCGGTACCCAGGCAGCCTCAACTAGGACCCTTGCTGGCTGGGCGTTCCTTTCTCCCCTGGATGGGCTCAGTCTCCATCATTCCAGAGTGGCCTGGAGGCTGTGTGACCCTGGGCTGAGCCCTTGCTCTGGACTTCCACTGTATCCTGGTGGCCCCATCTCTCTGTCGCCCCGCACTACCTGAGCCGGCGACACATGCACAGAAACCTCCCCAGGAGAGCAGGGGCCAGGCCAAACTCTGAGGTGGAGACCAAGCCTGAAGGGGTGTGGCCGATAAGCTGGGCGGAGGCTGGCCTGGGCTCCTGGGTGCAGGAGAAGGGCGTGAGGCCCAGGACAGAGGAAGGAAGGGTTCGAGTGAGAAGAGGGGCGGGTGTGGGAGGAACGGGGAGGCGTTTCCCATTGGACTGGAAGTTCCATGATGGCAGGAACCAGGTTTATCTCATGTACCCGGGGCCTGGCAAGCAACTGGTATATAGTAAGCATTCAAAAGACATTTGTTGACTGACTGAATGATTGATTTGGAACAAACATCTAATGGGGTTGCACAAAGGACAGTCAAAGAGGGGTTGGCAAGAGAGGAGTTTCTTTGCTTCCTGGGAGGGGCACAGCCTCTTTGTCCTCCAGAATGGTGGCGGCCCTTTGGGAAGTGACAGTAGGGCCGAGGGAAGAATCTAGAGTACAAACTTCAGGGGGCCCCTGTGCGTGGGTCAGTTGCCGATGTCCCGCAAAGCAGCGAGGGGAAGGATGACTGGGCAGTGCAGGACGCTTCTCTCAGGAGGCGCTGGGCGCCATTTCCACTGTGTGCTGGATCTTCACACAGTGCAAAGCGGCCTGTGCCTGGTCCACGGGGGCAGCCACTAACCACACGTTCCTGTCGACACTGGGCACTGGCCGGACCAGACTGAGAGGTACAGTAAGTGTAAAATACACCTGGAGTTCAAAGGCATAATATGACAAAAATGAAAAATATCTCATTCATAATGTTTCCTATTCATATGTTGAGATGATAACATTTCAAATATGTTCATATAATAAAGTTATTAAAATTAATTTTGCCGATTGCTTTTTACTTTTTTTTTGTGGTACCAGGGATTGAACCCAGGGGGGTTCTACCTCTGAGCTACACCCCCGGCCCTATTTTTTACCCTTTATTTTGAGTACCGGGTCTCACTAAGTTGCGGAGAGCCTCACTAATTAGCTGAGGCTGGCCGCGAACCCGGATTCTCTGGTCTCCGCCTCCCAAGTACTGGGATTACAAACGTGCGCCACCACACCCGGCTTGCTTTTTACTTTTAATGTGGCTAATAGAACATTTGAAATGATATGCATGGTTTGCATTCTATTTTTGCTGAATACTATTTTACTTTTTTTGGGGGGAGTACTGGAGATTGACATTCTAGAGACATTCCAGTCTAGAGACATCCAGAGACATTCTACCTTTAAGCTACACCCCAGCCCTTTTTAATTTTTATTTTGAAGTCAAGCGTATTGGCTCATGCCTATAATCCCAGTACTTGAGAAGCTGAGTAGGTTTGAGGCCTGCTTCAGCAATTTAGCAAGATCCTCAGAAATTTAGCAAGACCCAGTGTGAAAATAAAAAGGGTTGGGGTTGTACCTTGGAGGTAGAATTCCCATGGGTTCTATCCCTAGTACCAAAATAAACATTTTTATTTTGAAACAGGGTCTCACTAAGTTGCCGAGGCTGGCCTCAAACCTATGATCCTTCTGTCTCAGCTTCCCAAGTACTGGGATTACAGGTGTGCACCACTGCACCCAGCTATACTATTTGTATGTTTGTTTGTTTGTTTGTTTGTTTGTTTGTTTGTTTTTGTGGTACTGGGGATTGAACCCAGGGGCCTTCTACCTCTGAGCTACACCCCCAGCCCTTTTTATTTTCTTGTTTTGAAACAGGGTCTCCCTAGATTGCTCTTGCAACAGGCGAGCACCTCCGGGCCCAGCTACACTTATTTTTTTTACACAATATATTGTGGAAATTGTTCCAGATCAGTACATGGGCAGCTGTCTCCCTCTTTTCAGTGGCCACATGGTACACACCTGCATAAAGACACTATAATGGGGTTTCAACATGGTGATTTTGCAATGATTTTAGAATCCCTGCAAATTCAGTGCTGGGAGCTGTGTCTTCCACCTCAGAGTTTAAGGGCACAAAGGGAATTCCGAGTGGGACTGTTCAGGTTGCCGGTAGTGGGGGGACTTAGGGTCACATAGAGTGAGCCAGATACCACTGAGGGGTGAGTTATGTGCTGAAAGAAAGAACTAAGACCTAGATGTTGGGGCAAGTCCACAACTGGGAGGAGGAAGAGGGAGAGGAAACAGGAAACACGTAGACAAAGGACCAGCCAGAGCGTGATGGAGGAGCCAGTCTGGCTTGCACTACAGAGGTCACAGGGTGAAGAGCTTCCTCCAGGAGGAAGTCCAGCACAGGCCTGGATCCCAGCGACAGGGACTCTGACTTCTGCAAAGTGTCTTTTGACTTACAACTTTTAAAAAATCCTTGTGTAGCCCTGCACAGCAGTGCATGCCTGTAATTCCAGTACATGGGGGGCTGAGATAGGAGGATCACAGGTTCAAGGTCAAGATAAAATATAAGCTACTTCTGGGGGTGTAGCTCAGAAGTAGAATGCCCCTGTAGAACCAGGCACAAGGCACATGCCTATAGTTCCAGTACATAGGGGGCTGAGACAGGAGGATCTCAGGTTCGAGGCCAGCCTTAGCAACTTAGGCCCCCAGCAACTTGGTGTTGCTGTTTCAAATAAAAAATAAAAAGGACTGGGGGTGTAGCTCAGAGGTAGAATGCCCCTGGATTCCATCCCCAGTACAAAAAATCCCGTGTATGATTTTTAAAAATATAAATTATGGCCAAGTGTTGCACGCCTATAATCCCAGCCACTCAGGGAGATAAGGCAGGAAAATCTCAAGTTCGAAGCCATCCTGGTCATCTTAACAAGACCCTGTATCACAAAAGGTAAAACAAAACAAAATATATATGTATTTATGCACACACACACACACACATACACACACACATACACACACACACAACTATTTCCACATTAATCATGTATTTTTCATTTAATACGTAGTAGTTGTTGAGTCCTTTCTGCATGCCAAGCTCACTCTTGGGTTGGGGTTCAGAAGTGGGGGGGGTCAATGTTCCTGCTCTCAGGGAGTTTGTGCTTTAGTGGGGAGAAATGGTCAATAAGCAAGCAAACAAGTTAATAAGGTTGTAGGTGGTTATAAATGGTGAGAATGAAATGCTATAGATGGTGGTTGGGGTGGGCGTGCCATCAACGAAGACCTTTCTTTTTATTGCAGTACTGGAGATTTAACCCAGGGGCATTCTACCTCCAAGCTACACCTCCAGCCCTAGTTTTCATTCCTTATTTTGAAACAGGGTCTCACTAAGTTGCAGAGGGCCTCACTAAGTAGCTGAGTCTGGCCGCGAACCGGCGATCCTCCTGTCTCAGCCTCTGAAGTACTGGGATTACAAGCATGCACCACCACACCTGGCTGTAACGAAGACCTTTCTGTGGAGGTGACACTGTGACACTTGAGTGGCGATCTGAACAGGAGAGGCGTCAGCCCAGCAACCTGCTGACAGAAGAAAATAGAGAAAGTAGCAAGTGCTCCTGTCGCCTGCCCGCCCCGGGAGGCCTGGCTCTGTCCAGTTTGGAGGGACAGGAGAGACGGAGAAGCACTTCAGAGAGAAAGTGGCCTCTAAACTGAGTCTTTTGTTTTATTGACAATGCTGGGGATGAAACCCAGGGCCCTTCTTATGCCAGGCAGGTGCTCTAGCACTGAGCTACACCCCCGATCTTTTTTTAAGATTTAATTTGAGACAGAGTCACTAAAATGCCCAGACTGGCCTCAAACTTGCTATCTTCTCGCCTCAGCCTTCCATGTAGATGGGATTACAGGTGTGTGCTGCACTCAGCCTGAAGTAAGTCTTATTTTATTTTATTTTTTTGGTGCTAGGGATTGAACCCAGGGGGCACTCTACCTTCAAGGTACACCCCTAGCCCTTTTTGTTTTTTATTTAGAAACAGGGTCTCACTGAGTTGATGAGGGCCTCACTAAGCCTGAGGTGAGTTTGTATTTGCAGAGGCCGGCTGGCTCAGTGGACTGGAGTGTACAATGAGAGAGGAGGCTGAGAGCCAATAGAGTACCTGGCCTGGAGGGATTCCTAAGCCACAATGAGAAATTCGAGCACCATCCAGGTGGCCATGAAGGGTGTTAAGCAGGATAGAGACATGATGATTAGCTTTGAAAATAAGGATGACCGTTCTGCCACTGTGTAGAATGGACGGAGGGGACAGGGCTGGGGCAGGCTGACAGTGCAGGGGGTTGGGACAGTCATCCACGTGGGAGAGAATGGGGACCTGAACTACGTTAAGGCCATGTCGCTGGAGGAGAGAGGAGGGGACGGGGAAGACTTAGAGGGAATTGACACAGCTTCTCTATTATCTGAGCAGATTTTGAGGGCGACTGAGAAAAAGATCAAGGAAAAACTCTAATTTTTGTTTGCAACACTGGATAAAGGGTGATACTCACTAGATACAGAAGACAGAACCAAGAGCAGGTTTGGGAAAAACAAATTGTGCCAGAGCCACGTAAAGATATGTGCGGTCCTAAGAAGGAACGAGGTGCTGACACACGCTACAGTGTGGCCGAACCTCGAAAACATTCTGCCAAGCGGAAGACGCCAGACACAAAGATCAAACACCACATGGTTCCATTACATGAAATGTGCAGGACAGGCAAATCCAGAGACAGAACGGAGACCGTTGATTGCCCAGGGACAGGGGAGAGACGAATGGGGGCAACTGCTTATAGCTACAGGAGTGCCCTGGGGTGACAAAATGTTCTGGAATTAGTGGTGATGGTTGTATAATATTGTAAATATACTAAAAATGTCATAATCGTACACTTTAAAGTGACTAAAAGCCGGGCATGGTGGCGCACGCTTGTAATCCTAGTACTTGGGAGGCTGAGACCAGAGGATCCAGTTTCGTGGCCAGCCTCAGCTGCTTAGTGAGGCCCTCTGCAACTTAGTGACACCCTGTGTCAAAATAAAGAATAAAAAAAATAGGGCTGGGGGTGTAGCTTGGAGGTAGAATGCCCCTGGGTTCAATCCCCAGTATAGAAAAAATATAAAGAAAAATTAAAAAAAATAAAGTGACTAAAATAAGCTGGGTGTGGTGGCACACCATGTACTCCCCAGTACTTGGGAGGCTGAAGCATGAAGATCTCAGGTTCGTGGCTAGCCTCTGCAACTTAGTGAGGCCCTCAGCAACTTAGTGAGACCCTGTTTCAAAATAAAAGATAAGCCGGACGTGGGAGCACACGCCTGTAATGCCAGCACTTGGGAGGCTGAGTCGGGGGATTGCAGGTTCGCAGCCAGCCTCAGCAACTTAGTAAGGGCCTCCACAATTTAGTGAGACCCTGTTTCAAAATACAGAATAAAAAACAGGGCTGGAGGTGTAGCTCAAAGGTAGAATGCCCCTGGATTTCACCCCCAGTACCACAAAATAAATAAAATAAAATAAAATAAAAGATAAAATAGGGCTGGGGGTGTAGCTCAGAGGTAGAATGTCCCTGGGTTTAATCCCCAGTACCACCAATAAATAAATAAATTAATTAATTAAACTGGCTAAAATAATGAATATTATGTTAGATGAATTTTATCTCAATAAAAGTTAAATTAAAACATTAAAAATTGCAGGTTTGGGATTCCATGATGAGTCTGGTTTGGGAGATGTGGATTTGGAATGTCTGAGAGACAGCCGAGGGGACCAGCCCAGCAGGTGAGTATCTGTGGCCTTTGACTTAGGGATGAGGCTCAGAGGAGCTGTAACCACACAGAGCCAGAGACGCCGCTTCCACCTCCAGCTGCTCCTCTCCCCAGGCCTGTTCTGTGGTGGGAGCCCCTGCTGCTGCATTAGGTCTGGGCCCCTGAAGACCAAGTGCAATCACTGCTTTGTACTGACCATTAGCCTTCTCTGCAGGGCAGACCCTTGTGCTTTCATGGGAGGAGTAAGGGAGAAGGAAAGACCAAAGGCTTCCCTGGTTGGTCTGCTTAGCGTACATACAGTGTGGCCAAGGCCAGCGAGGGCCACAAAGACATGTACCCGTTACAGGGCGCACCTCCGTGTCCATTCTGCAGGGCTGCAGAATCTGTTGCCAGTGTTAATGCTTGGAGGTAGTTACTCAATGGTTCGTTTCTCTGGAGTCAATTTTTTTTTTTTGCGGTACTGGAGATTGAACCCAGGGGCATTTTACCTCTGAGCTACACCCCCAGCCCTATTTCTTTATTCTTTATTTTGAAATAGGGTCTCACTAAGTTGCAGAGGGCCTCACTAAGTAGCTGAGTCTGGCCGCGAACCTGCGATCCTCCTGTCTCAGCCTCCTAAGTACTGGGATTACAAGTGTGCGCCACCACGTCCAGCTGTCTGGAGCCAATTTAAGCCCAGAGCCGGCCGTGGTGGTGCATGCCTGTAATCCCAGTACTTAGGAGGCTGAGACAGGAGGATTGCAGGTTTGAGGCCAGCCTCAGCAACCTAGTGAGACCCTGTTTCAAAACAAACAATAAAAAGGGCTCGGAAAGTAGCTCAGAGGTAGAAGGCCTCTGGGTTCAATTCCCAGTAACACACACAGACAAATTAAGCCCAGAGTCCACCTGAAAATCTTCCTATATTCATAGTAATAACCAACAGTGTTTTTTTGTCATTTAATTTTTATTCATAGTCATAAATTTAACTCTGCAATCCAACTAGACTTGGAGGGGAATTATCAACAGTGTTTTATTTTGACTTTTTTGATACTTATAGACCGAGTTTCTTTTTCACATTTCATATCTGCATTTAGAATTCTCTCTCTTTGGAGCCAGGCACAGTGGCATACATCTGGAATCCTAGTACCCGGATGAAAGGCTGAGACAGGAAGATCCCAGGTTTGAGACCAGTCTCAGCAACTTAGCGAGACCCTGTTTCAAAAATAAAATGGCTGGGGTGTAGCTTGGAGGTAGAATACCCCTGGGTTCAATCCCCAGTACTAAAACAAAAACAAAAACAAAAAACCCGGCTTCTCTCTCTTCGGGCTGGGTGTGCAGTGCAGCAGTAGAGCACTTACTGAGCGTGTGTGGGACTTTTATCAAATGGAGCATAAGGTTTACACAATCATTCAGTTAATCACTTACCACGTATTTGAAAACACAAGTGCAAGCATTTGATCTTTTCACATGACTCCATCTTTTTTAGTTGAGTGGGTAAAAAAACAAATGGTCGTTTCCTCCCCTGAGACTCATATCCTGATCATTTAAAAAGAACAAGTCATTTTGTGGCTTTTCTTTATAACTTTCTGGGCAGTATATTCATAAATACCCTGGTAGGCTGGGGACTTCTTGAGGGATGATTTCCCTTTGTATCTGGTGTCATAGACACTCAGTAAGGGCCTGGCATGAGCCGGGCTTTCTGTCTGGTGCTATGAACTCACCCGCAAACACAATGACCCTTGGTGCCTGGGCTCATAGGCACAGTTTTCTTCCTCCTTCTTCCTCCTTTCTGAGGCCACACAAAGGCTTTGTTTGTTACCATGGCTTGCCCACTTCTGTTTTCCCCATAATCTTATCCAACTGGCTCCTACAGCATCTCCTGGAGGCTAGTCAGAGCTCGGAGCGAGGGCTCCCTTCCTAATGCTTGGCTAGGAAGGAAGGAAGATAGAACTCAGAACCAACAGATGTGGTTTTCAGTCCCCACTCTTCCTGGTTGTAGAAGAATATCTTTGAGTGGATTATTTAGACCAGGTCTTCTTAAACTATCTGAGGAGAAGGATCGGATGATTTACTTTAAATTTTGAATACAGCATAATTGAATATTTGTGTAAAATACAATACCTTATGCAAAAGGCAAAATTATAGTGATGGTACAAAAGATCTATGGTTGCTGGGGGAGTGGGGGGAGCTGAATAAGTGAAACACATGGGATATTTTTAGGGCAAGAAAACTATTCCATATGATACTGTCATGGTGAATACATGACATTATGCATGGGTGGAAACCCACAGAACTTTAATTTAAATTCATCAAGGGTGAAATTAAATGGATGCAAGTAAAAAATTATTTAGGAGCTCAGAGTCCCAGATGGAATATGATAAAACAATCTAACTGTACTACAAATGCATGAGACATCCCTGCTAAATGGGGTGGGGAAATGGTGCTGACCTAAGAAACTTTGGGGAAGAGTAGAGTCTTTAAGACTAAAGGGTAAATAAATTGTACACGACACTGTACTCTTGCTGATAAAGTTGTTCCCCAACTAATTGTTGGGGTACAGGCCAATGACTCTGATAACACTATATATACATATTCTAATTGGACAATTAAGTAAGTGGTGGATGGTGGTGACCAGGTCCCTTGCAGTTGGAATGGGAGGCTGCAGGTAAGCAGGGAAGGAGGCTAATGTGAGCCACGTGGGAATGGAGTGGAGTTAGAGATACCCGTATGACTCATGTTTAGCTGGATGTAGTTAAAGATGGTTATTTACAAAATATGTATAGATATGTGTATATATGCAGGTTAGATACACACATATTTCAGCTCTGTCAGCTGAAAGATACCTTGATAGCAATGGACACACCTAGCATCCAGATTCCCTTCCTTCCTTCCGTCCTTCCTTCCTTCCTTCCTTCCTTCTGTCCTTCCTTCCTTCCTTCCTTCCTTCCTTCCTGTACTGGGGATTGAACCCAGGGGCATTCTACCTCCAAACTACACTCCCAGCCCCTTTTCTGTTTTGAAACAGGGTCTTGCTAAGTTGCTGAGGCTGGCCTTGAACCTGCCATCCTCCTGTCTCAGCCTCCCAAGTACTGGGATTATAGGCATGCACCACCACACCTGACTCTAAGATCTTGGTTTCTAATACTAGTCTCCAATAAAAAGGAGCCAGGGCTCTTTGGAGAAATGGCTAATTCTAGGACTGAGGCAAGAAATATACAAAATGAGCTGGAGCATTTTGTAGAAGTACAGAAAGTAAGGAAGTGTTTAAACATACACACACACACACACACACACACACACACACACACACACACACTGATGAAATCTGAACGCAGGAGTCAGCTGCTGAGAGTTCCCCTGGGCAAAGATGGAAAAATAATGGGCAACAAAACAAAATAGTATCGGATGGTAATCTAAAGCATAAAATAAATACCCAGAGGTTTCTACTTTTTTTTTTTTTTTTTTTTTTTTTTTTTCGGT
>PVJS01048417.1:0-15058 GCA_004027185.1 Glis glis
CTCTCTCTCCCTCTCTCTCTCTCTCTCTCCTTAGTGAGGCCCTCCACAACTTCATGAGACCTGGTTTCAAAATAAAAGTATAAAAAATAGGGCCAGGGGTGTAGCGCGGAGGTAGAATGCCCCTGCGTTCAATCCCTGGTACCGAAAAAAAAAAAATAATAATTTTTGGCCAGGCGTGGTGGTGCACGCTTGTAATCCCAGTACTTTGGGAGGCGGAGACCAGAGGATCTGGGTTTGCGGCCAGCCTCAGCTCTCTCTTTCTCTCTCTCTACCTAGTGAGGCCCTCCGCAACTTAGTGAGACCTGGTTTCAAAATAAAGTATAAAAAAAAATAGGGCCGGGGGTGTAGCGCGGAGGTGGAACGCCCCTGGGTTCAATCCCCGGTGCCGCAAAAAAAAAAAAAAAAATAATAATAATTTTTGCAAAAAAAAAAAGATGGGCGTGGTGGCGCAGGCCTGTAATCCCAGCACTTGGGAGGCTGAGACAGGACATCGCAGGTTCAAGGACATCCTCGGCAAGTCATGAGACCCTCATCAACCTAGCAAGACCCTGTTTCAAAGTAAAATAAAATAAGGCTGGGGGTCTATCTAGGAGGCAGATGGCTTCCATCCCCAGTACCACACACACAAAATGTTTTTTTTTGAAAAAGTACACAAAAAAGCAGTCCATGTTTCCAAGGATTTACCATCAAGATACTGTCACGTAGGCTCTTCACTTGACCTTTCTGGTTCTCACCCACTCCACCTCACCTCTCCAGGCCCCTTCTAGTTGCAGCATTTGTGTTTAACCAAGGTATTAGGAACGCAGCTCTTCCCCACTTTTCAAGGTGAGAACGAGGAAGGGGGAAACAGGTGTGTTTGAAATGCTTTCTACAAAACAGAAATATTATAAGATTATAAACAAAATATTCAAAATTTGAGTCACCCTGATAAAAGCCCACATGGCTAATGTTTAAGAAAACAGCCAGGCTGGTGGCACACATCTGTAACTCCAGTACTTGGAGGCTGAAACTGGAGGATAGCAAGTTCGAGGCCAGCCTCAGTAAGTAGTGAGACCGTGTTTTAAAATAATAAATAAAAAAGGCTGGGGTTGTAGCTTGGAGGTAGAATGCCCCTGGGTTGAATCCCCAGTACTCCCTCTCCCCCCCCCGAAAAGGAAAAGGTTAACCATGCATCTTATTTCTGATAAGAAAAGCGCGAGAAAAAATACATTAGTACAGGATATGCGGAATGCAAAAGCATCGTGATGGAGGACAGTGTAACTTAACCACTAAAAGGCATCGAGGCTGCCTGTATCCTCCCAGGCAAGTCAAAACTACAACTTGCAAGAAATATGGAAAACCTACAACCCAAGAGTTGCAAGTTCAGGAGACACCATTTCCTTTATATAATTTAATCGACGTTGCTAAAAGCTGCTTCATACACACGCATAGTCCTTTCCTGGTTCCAAGTCGCGAAGGGGAGGGGCGTGGAGTCGCAAGAGACTTGGATCCTGTGTTCATTAGGAAACTATATTAAACAAAAAGGTTCCGGGGCGTTTCCACACTTTTGATATTGCCAGGAGCGGGCGCATCCTCGGACCTTGAAATCCCAACTAAAAAACTACCTGTCCCGCGTAAGGCACAAAAAGCACACCATCCACCCCAGCAGCCACCCACTTGCGACCTCCGGGTGCCCATGCCGGTTAGGGCGCAGTTTCTTCCATCGGCAAACCTCCTGAGCTCCGCGGGCGCCGGGGTGCAAGCTGCCTCGGCTCAACAGTCCCCGCCTCGCCACCGGCAGCTCGCGGAGCCTGCTCAGGGCGGGTCTGCAGCCGAATAACGGTGCGCCGCGGCCGCAGACGTCCCCGGTCCCGGCTCAGCCCTGCACCGCGCGCAGGAGGCCGCGCATCAGCTGCAGCGCGGCGCCGGCCGCCACCGCCACCGCCGGCCCGGGAGCAGCCGCCGCGCCCCGGGCCGCAGCCCGCAAGCCGCGGGCCGGATGGACCGGGCGCCGGCCGCGGCGTTCCGGTGCGCGCGCGCGCCTCAGCCAATCGCGTGCTCGCCCGCCCCCCGCCGCCGCGGCGAGGCTGGCGCAGGGAAGAGGAAGAAGAACATTCGCCCTCCTCCTACCAGCGCGCGGGCGGCGGCGGCGGCGGCACCGGGGTCACGAACTCTGACCTTTCACTGACAAAAACAATAACAAACCCCCCCTTCCCCGCGACCCCGGCGGCGCCCGCGGGCCCGCCGCCCCCGCTCCCACCTCGGCGTCTCGTCTCTGGCCGGCGGGCCCCGCGAGCCCGCGGCCCCCCGGGCTCCCGCCATCCGCCGACGCCGGGGCCCGGCCTCCCCGCGCCCTCGCCCTCCGCGCCGGGGGCCGCCCGCCGCAGACACGGGACCGGCTTCGAGGACGCTTTGGCGCCAAATCCGGAGGTAAAATGGAAAAGGGGTCGGGGCGGGCGCGGGCCGGCGGCGGAGGGGGCGGGCCTGGCGCGCGGACATGGAGGCGCCGCGGCGGCGGCTGAACTCGACCCTTTTACCTTTGCCACGGGGCGGCGGCGGCGGCGGCGCCCGGCGCTTTGCATAGTGGGCCGGGCCGCTCCCCTCCCGTCCCCGCCCGCGGCCTAGCGGAGCGAGCGGCTCCCCCAGACCGGCCCGGCCGGCGCGAGGGTGGGGGCGGAGGGGGAATGGCCGCGGCCCCGCCTCACAGCTGGCGCTCCGCCAGCGCCGCCATTTTGTTCTCGGCGGAGATGGCTCCGGCTGGGCCGGGCTCCCCTCCTCCTGCTCCTCCTCCTCCCTGCAGTCCCTCCTTCCCCGCTCCCAGGCTCCTCGCCCCTGCGCTCGCCGTTGGCGGCAGCCTCGGCCCAACCGCCGATTTTCCTTGAACGGGAGGGTGGAGGAAAAGGAGGAAGGCGGGTGCAGGCCGCGACCTCCTGAGCGACGGCTGAGCTGACCAATTGGTCCCCAGATAGCAGGCCCGGGGCCTGTGGTCCCGCCCCGCGGAGCTCTGCTGATTGGCTGCCGCGGGAGAGGGCGGTCCCCTGGGGCGCGGGCGCCCTGGCGGGGCGGGGCGGGAGCAGAGGCCGCGGCGCGGCGTGAGCGGGGCGGCGGCGGCGGGGGCGGGGCCGGGGGCGGGGCCGGGGGCGGGGCGGCCGGAGGGCGGGAGCGCGGGAGCGCGGGAGGGCGGCGGGAGCGGCGACGGGGACGGCGGCCGCCCGGGTTCTGGAACGCGTCGCTAGTGAGTGCCGAGGAACGATAGTAAAAAGGGTGATGAGCATTTGGAGCCCACGGCGCATCTGGCCACCATTCAGGGCTCCTGCCCGCGTTCTGGCGAGTCCTCGCTCGGGGCTCGGGGTCCCGGTCTGTGAAATGGGGAGAGCGACGTGCTGGACGGACCGGACCGCCCTTGGCAGGGGTGCTCGAGGGGCTCTCCTCAGCTAATGGGGTTCAGGCTGCGCTGCGAGCCCCCGAGTAATGTGAATATGGCATTACTGTTAAAAACGGGATGTAGCGCTGCCAGGAGTGGAAAGTTTAAGGGCTGGATGGAGAAAGACTCTCTTCTCGTTCTTTCATTGAATACGAACATCTTAGGCATTAGGGATCCATCCAGCGAACCAGCTGCACAAGGCCCCTGTCATCCTGGAGTTGGGGGCTGGGGGTGGAAAGACAACGAAATAAAAAGGGAATTTCTGAGAGTGGCAGATTCCATGATGGAAATGGAGCTGGATGAAGCACTAAAGAAGGCGGAGGGGGCAAGTTGAGGTTGGATGGTCAGGGAAGGCTTCTCCAAGGATGTGATGTTTGAATGAAGGAGCCCCAGAAAGGAAGAGGGTTCCAGACAACAGCATCGGAAAAAGCCTGGGTGTGATTGAGAACAGGCCAGTCGTGGCTGGGGAAGGATTGGAACCAGTTAACTGCCCATTATCCCGCTCTCCCTCCAGGCCAGAGTCTGTGAAGTATGGCAGTTACCTAATGGAGAACACATCTTACTTTAATAATAAAAAGAGACAAGGGAAATACAGTCTTCAAGCGAATTGCTGGTGAATACACGACTAGGAGGGAGAGCCTCGGGAAATCACTTTACTTCCAGATCCTTTGCCTCTTCTGTCCTTCAATTCATTAAATATTTGCTGAGCTCCACTAAAACCCCAGGCACTGTGTGCTAGGCTGACACTGACTCTCCAATATGTATGAATATAGCCAGGCATGGTGGTGCACACCTGTAATCCCAGGACTTGAGCGGCTGAGACAGGAGGATTGCAAGTTCCAAGTCAGCCTCAGCAACTTAGGCTGTCAGCAATTCAGTGAGATCCCGTTTCAAAATAAAATAGGGCTGGAAGTGTAGATAGGAGGTAGAATGTCCCTGGGTTTAATCCCCAGCATCCCCCCAAATGTATGAATATGATTCTACACATGTGAATTCTCTTCTGTCTCTTCTGTAATCCCAGTACTTGGGAGGCTGAGACAGGAGGATCGCGGGTTTTTGGCCAGCCTCAGCAACTTAGTGAGGCCCTCTGCAGCTTAGTGAGACCCTGTTTCAAAATAAAAAGAATAAAATAGGGCTGGGGGTGTAGCTCGGAGGTAGAATGCGCCTGGGTTCCATCCCCAGTACCACACACACACAAAAAGTAAACAAAGTATGAAACCAAATAGTATTAACCAAAGTCTAAATTGCTTTACAATTAGTAGGATTCTTTTACAGACATTACATTGTTTAATCCCCACTAGAACCCATGTAATGGTAGAGGCTCTTTTCCTGCTCCCTATTTAAAAATATTGCCAAGGTCTGTCAACGATCTCTGTACCCCATGCTCCCTGTGCCCTAGACACACTGGCCTACCTTCAACTTCCTTGACAGAGTGGCTTACCTTCTACCCTGGCCTCCAGGGCCCTCACCCTGAAGTACTCCAATGCCTGCCCATCACATTCCTTCCTCGTTCCAGTCTTGCAGATCTCTGCTCAGGCAGAGCCGTCCCTTTCTCAGGGACGTCCTCCCCATTCCCACTGCCACTCTAGATCAGATTCTTTTATATCGTGTTCCTTTCCGTTATGACCTTTATCTCACTTTGTAATTACACACTCCATTGTGTGATTGTTTGATGAATGTCTGTCCTCACCGCACTATAGCTTTATGAACAGGAATCACTTTGTTCACCCTTATGTGTCCGGCACTTAGCAGAATGCCTGGCAGTGTTTGTCGAGTGAATGAATTGTTGATAATTTATGATATCACTGATAACTAAGTTCCTGCCCATTAATGAGTAGCTTTTTATATATACATGTTTGGCAATTGAAATAGTACTGCCAGCAATAAAATGTCTATTGTGGTATTTGGATGAATTTAGGAAGCAGTCCCTGACAGATAGACTACTGCCTGGAGATGTTGATTCGGATGAGATGGCTCATTTGAATCTCCCCCCCCCACTTATATGTTGATTTTTAAAAATTTTTTAAAGGCAAGATGTAGATAATTTATAGCTGGGTGTGGTGGCTGAGACAGGAGGAGCACAAGTTTGAGCCTCAGCAATTTAGCAAGATCCTTTCTCAAAATAAAAAGGGCCTGGCATGGTGGCGCACGCCTGTTATCCCAGTACTTGGGAGGCTGAGACAGGAGCATCACAGGTTCAAGGACAGCCTCAGCAAGTAGTGAGACTCTCAGCAACCTAGCGAGACTTTGTTTCAAAATGAGAAATAAAATCTGGCTGGGGGGTGTGGCTCGAAGGTTGAATGCCTCTGGGTTCAATCCCCAGCACCACAAAAAAATAAAAATAAATAAAAAGGGAAGGATAGGGGTATAGCTCAGTGCTAGATGCCTCTGGGTTCAATCTCCAGTACCATTCCCCCCACACAAAATATCTTAATAATATAATCATGTCACTCACTTTGTCTGAAGAAACAAAACACCAAGCTAACGCGATTTACTTTCTTTTGGGGAGGGTACTGGAGGCTGAACCCAGGGGCATTCTACCTTTAAGCTACACCCCCAGCCGTTTTTTTTTTTTTTTGAAATAGGGTCTCTTAAGTTGTTGAGAGTGTCACTGAGTTGCTGAGGTTAGCCTCAAACCTGCGATCCTTGTGTCTCAGCCTCCCAAAGTACTGAGATTACAGGCATACACCACCATGCTGTTTATTATGACTTTCCTGAAATAAAAAATGCTAGTCTTTCTCTATCATAGGGGATCAGAGAGCAGGGAAGCCTTTAGTGGGCATACAGGGAGTTGGAATTGAAAGTCTCTGTAGCCATTAATTTTAAATATTTACCTTTCCAAAGGTAAATTGATTCATGCAGTAAAGTTATTGAAAATCACATTTTAGTCGGGCATGGTGGCCCACGCTTGTAATCCCAGTACTTGGGAGACGGAGACCGGAGGATCAGGGTTCTTGGCCAGCCTCAGCTACTTAGTGAGGCCCTCTGCAACTTAGTGAGACCCGGTTTCAAAATAAAGAAAAATGGAGCAGGGGGTGTAGCTCGGAGGTAGAAGGCCCCTGGGTTCAATCCCCGGTACCGCAAAAAAAAAAAAAAAGAAAATCACCTTTTAATTGCTTTGCCAAAGTTAAAAGCAGATTTTTTTAAATATATGTTAAACTTCTACTAGAGAGTCTGGTAAATAGAACATTTAATACAGAAGTTTAAAATGACGTGATTTTTTTAAAGACAATAATTGCCATAGTTTTATTTAATTTTGTTTATTTTTGGATTTTTTTCTATCCTATTCGAGATTTTTTTGTCATCACTAGTTCAATACCTGATTCCTTGAACTAATTACTCAGGGTAACCCAAGAACTGATAGTTTAATGAAAAAGCTATATATTATCTTACACCCTTAAATTACTTATTCATTGCTTTCAATAGTTATATTTGTGGTGACCTTGAAGTTTTGTTTTCATGATGGCATCTTTAAAAAAAGAAGGAAAATGTTGTGTGCAACAACCTCCTAACTTTATGAGGACTGTTTTGTTTTCTTTTTTTGTGTGTGTAGTACTTTTTTTTGTGTGGGATGGAACCCACGGGAATTCTACTTCCAAGCTACACCCTCAGCCCTATTTTATTCTTTTTTATTTTGAAACAGGGTCTCACTAAGTTGCACGTGGCCTCACTAAGTTGCTGAGGCTGGATGTGAACCTGCGATCTTCCTGTCTCAGCCTCCCAAGTACTGGGACTACAAGCATGCACCACCCTGCCTGACTCATGCTGGGAAGTTTTTTGTTTTAAAAAGAATTTTTTTTTGTTTTATTTATTTGTTTTTTAGGGAGAGTCTCTCTGTTGTCCAGCCTGTCCAGTCCTGGTCTCCAGTGATCCTCCTGCCTCAGCCTCCTAGGTAACTGGGACTGTGGAGGTGGGCCATCAGGTTCTGACTGAGTTCTTAGTTTATCTTCAGGGTGTCAGGTGACACTGTGGCATAGTGGAAAGAGCTTGGGCTGTGGAGGCAGAAAGACTTGGCTCCAGAATCTCTCTGAGGCTTGTAAGTGCTCCTTGGTAAACTGCAGAGTGGGAGTCAGCGCTGATGTTGGGGACAGGGCGAGGTCCACTTGTTGACCAAATGACTTTGAAAGCAAGGGAGGTGACCCGTGTGGAACAGCCCTGCTTTCCGCCTTGCCACGAGCCACTGGCCTCCTGCCTCTAGATGCCTCGGTGTCTCCACATACTGAGGGCTTTCCTCTGAGAATTGATCTTTGAGTTCTCTTACCTGTGTGCCATACTCCTTAGGCCCAAAGAGTCTCTCAGAGTGGATGCTAGTGTCACCTTAATAAGCAGGAGGAGTCGGGCGTGGTGGTGCACGCTTGTAATCCCAGTACTTGGATAGGCTGAGACCGAAGGATCCGGGTTCGAGGCCAGCCTCAGCTACTTAGTGAGGCCCTCCGCAACTTAGTGAGACCCTGTTTCAAAAATAAAGAATAAAAAAATAGGGCTGGGGGTGTAGCTCGGAGGTAGAAAGCCCCTGGGTTCAATCCCCAGTACCGCCAAAATAAATAAGCAGGAGGAACCTGAAGGATCCTAGCATGTCAGAGTTGGGAAGTGGTCTTGGAGCTCATCAAGTCCAGCCTTGTGCCAGAAATCTCCCTCACCAGATTTGGAGTGTTTCTTGCTCTATTGCTGATTCTGAGGAACTGAAATAATGCTGAGTTTTCCTCTCCACCTATGATCATCGTCTTTAATCATGGATATATTTGTGTTCCTGTCACACATTGTGAAAGACATGTTCTTCCTTATTCATGGAGGATTATTTGCCTCCAGCCTAACTTGCCTGGAGGCTGAGCTTCTGCCATTCCCTCAGTTCTGCTATCCTTTTCCCATAGTCCTTTGTCACCTACGACTACCCCAAGTGGCGCGTGCTCCCTCCCCTCACTGCTGATAACCTGAGTCCTAGAGGGTTGCATGCAGCCTGATTGCCTAGACGCTGGGCTCCACTGGCATGCGTGGCTCACGGCAAAGAGGAGGGCGCTGGCAGAGGGGTACAAGCTTGCATCAGGGCACCTGCTAAGGGGACAGTTAAAGCCGACTCAGACCCTGGCATCTGGGCGTCTTAGAGCAGAGGGGTGGGAGGTGAACTGTTGGGGACCAGAAGGAAACAGACCTCTAACTGTCCTTTCTGATAATACTCCTGCACTCCCGGTAGCCTGTGTTGATAAAGTCAACCGTGGGGGCAAAGCATCTTTTAGGGGCAATAAAAAGTACCTCCTCCTAATGAGAGTCCCAAAGGAGGTGAAACCTTTTATTCCATAATTACTGACAATAACTCCAAAAATTGTAACTCTTGGAAATATTAACATGTAGATAGAGAGGAATCGTGTTCCAAAATTCCAAGTGTAAAGGAGGACACTGTTTTCTCCCATTTGGGTTAGTGAGAAGTGTGAGAAGGTGCTGGGGCCGAGCTACACCCCCAGCCCTATTTTTTATTCTTTATTTTGAAACAGGGTCTCACTAAGTTGTGGAGGGCCTCACTAAGTAGCTGAGGCTGGCCGCGAACCTCCTGTCTCAGCCTCTCAATTACTAGGATTACGAGCATGCGCCACCACGCCTGGCTCTGCAGGACATTTTTAAAGAGTTTCCTACCTGGCTGCTCACACATGCACCTTAAAAACTGCAGTGACGGCCTGCCTTAGGTGGCAGGCAGGTCTCCTCTAAGAAGATACGAAGCTGAGATTGAATGGCTCTTGAGAAGTTACAGGCGCCAGGTTTCATGATGCATTCCCTCCAGTGGTTTTTATTGTACAGTGAAGCTGATTATTATTTGTGGAACATTTCAGAAATGTCATCTGTACCACCCACATTCTCTCCTCCTTCCCCCCAATGCTTCTGCAATAACACTTCTTTTTTAACCAAGGTGATTAGGTGAATACCTTGGAATTTTTAAAAATGAAATCACCTTTTAATTGCTTTACCAAGGGTAAAAGCAGATGTCACAAAGTAGATGTCAGTCCCCAGCTGGAAAAGGTGATAATTACAATGTTTGTTGATTTACTTAATACAATATAAGGTCTTTAAGATGTAAAAATTTAAATTTATAATGTGTTCTCTGAAGAAGTGTAAGAGGTTTTTGTTTTGTTGTTGTTTTTAGTAAGAGGGGCTTGGAGTGAAGTTCAGTAGTAAAGCACATACCTAACATGTGGGAGGCCCTGGGTTTAATCCCCAGCACCAAAATGAAACCAAAAGAAAAGGTAAAAAAAAAAAAGATAATTTTCAGCTGGGTGTGGTGGCATACACTTGTAATCCCAGTACTTGGGAGGCTGAGACAGGAGGATCGCAGGTTCGTGGCCAGCCTCAGCTACTTAGTGAGGCTCTCTGCAACTTAGTGAGACCTTGTTTCAAAATAAAGAATAAAAAATAGGACTGGGGGTGTAGCTCGGAAGTAGAATGCCCCTGGGTTCAATCCCCAGTACTGTAAAAAAAAAAAAAAAGGAGAAAATAAGAAAAATTTCAGATGCAGAAAAGATAGCAGTATATCTTAAAGCATGGATAAGAATGTTCACAGGAGTATTAGTCATAAGAGCTCCAAACTAGAAACAATCTAGGTGTCCATCAACTATAAATGAATAAATTTTGGTGTAGTTATGCATTGAAATACTATACAGTAATAAACATGGACTAGCTACTCATGGTTATCACAAAATAATATTGAGCAAAAAACATCAGACACACAAAGTATATCACATATAGCTCAAAAATAAGCAAAACTAAACCATGGTAATAGAAGTCAGGAGAAGAATTAACACAACAGTGAGGGTTTGTACACCTGGGACTTCTGGATGAGTGGTGTTACGTGGATGTTCAGCTAAGGACTATTCACCAAACTTTATAATTTGTGCACTTTTGTATTTCCATGTTGTAGTGCAATAAAAATACTATTGAAAGAAGGTGATCAGTAGCCGGGTGTGGTAGCGCACACTTGTAATCCCAGTACTTGGGAGGCTGAGAGAGGAGGATCGCAAGTTCGCAGCCAGCCTCAGCAACCTGTGAGGCCTTCTGCAACCCAGTGAGAACCTGTTTCAAAATAAAGAATAAAATAGGGCTGGGGGGGTGTGGCTTGGAGGTAGAACGCCCCTGGGTTCAATCCCCAGTACCATACACACACACACACACACACACACACACACAAAGGTGATCATTATTTTGTATAGATAAAAGTTTGTTTTTTTTTGTTTTGTGGTGATAGAGATTGATTTTATTTTTTATTTTGAAACATGGTCTCACTAAGTTGCAGAGGGACTGGCTAAGTTTCTGAGGCTGTCCTCAAACCTGCAATCCTCCTGTCTCAGCCTCCCAAGTACTGGGATTACAGGTGTATGCCACTGCACCTGGCTTCCTTCTTAAGTTTATCAAGGACAAAGACTCTTTCTTATCCTTTGTCTCCTCTTACTTTGTTACGAATTCTCAGCAGTCAACTCTCTGCCTAGTTCATGGGCAGTTGCTTAATAACGATGGTGGAAGTAGCTGAACTTAGTTTAAAACCCTTAGCGGAAGACATTTTGCAGTAGTTTATTACTTAAGATACTGGATTTTAGCCAGGTGTGGTGGCACACACCTGTAATTCTGGTACTTTGGAGGCTGAGAGAAGAGGATCATAGGTTCAAGGCCAGTCTTAGCAATTTACAAGACCCTCAGAGACTTAGTGACATCCTGTTTCAAAGTTTAAACATAGGGCCAGGGATCTAGCTCAAAGATAGAACACCCCTGTCTTCAATCTCCAGTACTAAAAAAAAAAATTAAAAAAAAATTGCATTGCATAATAGTCCTGTTTGTGATGGAGGAAAGACAAGCAAAAGAAACATGTATGTGTTTGTTTACATTGCATACTCAGTATAACTATGTAGCTTTGATGTGCAAAAGCATGGGACTTGTGCAGTCAGTGATGAGTTGTCTAGGAATTAGGTCCAAAGTGGATTCCTTTTGTCCTGAAGTCTTTGTGGTAGAGCTATTGAGAAGAGTGTAAGCAATATTCAGGGGACCTGTCTTGTGTTCATCAGCAGTGCCTGTGTACTCAAGTGACCCTGACCAATACACTGTTTGGTCTTTGGATGATTTTCCCCAATTTTTACAAACCATGGCATCAAATCTATTTTTTTTCCTGTTAGTAGAAGCCTGAATTGTGTCTGGTTTTCTAGTTACTGAGGGCTTAAAAATACAAGTTGATAAATTTCGGGCTACCACTTTTATTAGCATACTCTCCTTATGTCTTTCTTCATCAGCGATGGTGTTTGCCCTTCAACCTGTGAATAAAGTGTGTTAGCACCTGGGCAGGGTTTTGCTTCTCACGTTGCCACTAGTAACAAAAGTACAGTTGATGATAGCAATCTAGTGCTCTATCCACAGCTGATCTCACACCTTTCTCAGGTAGCCACCTTCCTATTCAGCATACCACGACCGTGAGCCATCCCAAAAGGGGCGTGCAATTCCCAGCTCCCCGAGAGGTGAACTGAGTTGTTACAACCCTGTAGATCCAATAATTAAACTTCCAAATTCATCTTTATCTGTATTTACCAGGAAAAGTTTTATTTCCAAATTGAAATGTTTCTGCAAATTAAGTTTGGTGCTTGTAATTGAAGAGGCTGTGCAGCATATCCAGATGTGCGTGGCCTTAGCCCACTAGCTCCGTCTTCTTTCTGTAGAGGGCACAGCCCGTGTTAAGACAGTACCAGAGATGAATTCTGATTAGTAATATTTTTCAAGTAGCCTGCTTTCTCCCCACCTGATAGAAGTTGCTGCATCTTTCCAAACAGGTTCTCTAATGATCTTGCTTCACCATGGCTACAAATATGGAGGGGCTGGTTCAGCACAGAGTGGGGACCCAGCAGGTGGCTGAGGTGAGTGACGGGGCTAGCACAATAGCTGGCACCCTTGCTTTTGAAAGGGAAGAAAAATCAGTGTGCTCTGTTGTTTCAAAACAGTCCCAAGGAAGTGGGCATGTGATCCGAATCCAAAGCAGGGTGCCATAGAAGAAAAAATAAAAGTGATAGAACATTTACTCACAGCATTTCTTTACATGAGTAGGATGGCCACATAACAATAAGGTGACTTGAAATTTTACCTTGAGCCCAAAGCTAATAGAATCTGATTCTTATTGTGGGTATAGTCGTAACTCTAAGGCTCTGTCTTGGTTCCTCACACCCTTGCGTTAATTCTAGGGAATGGTGTAAGGCCTGACTATCTGGTAATCAGTGGTCATGACCACCTGCCATTGTCCTAAATGCTGAGAAACATGAGAGCGAATCGGTCAGGGTCCTTCCTTCAGTGAGCATGAGGCCTGGTTAAGGAATACTTATAAAATAGGTTCGAAGGAAAAGCTCCATGTGTAGTAGGTGATCCTGGAGGTGGGTCTTGAATGACAAGTAAGCATTTGTCACACAGACCTAGTAAGTGGGGTGGGGAACTTTGGGCAGATTCCAGGGAGGGCATTAAATAGCTCAGTATGTACAGGGCTACTTGAGGTGGAAAGGAGGTAGTCAGGGCCAGATCTTGAAAAAAGCATACTTAATCTGTCATCATTAATACCATACTTTGAATATTCACTCAGTACCAGACCTTATGCAAGGGCCTAATTCTCACAACTTTTGGAGGTCAGTACTGGCCAAGGGCACACTAGCAGAACCGAGATTCTGACCCAGGTCTGTTCATTTTTTCTAAAGCTCCTTCAGTTAACCGTGGGTTATACTATAACCTGGAGACATCAGAAGGGTTCAGATTTGCTGGGCGTGGTGGCGCACGCTTGTAATCCCAGTACTTGGGAGGCTGAGACCGGAAGATCCGGGTTTGCGGCCAGCCTCAGCTACTTAGTGAGGCCCTCCGCAACTTCATGAGACCCAGTTTCAAAATAAAGTATAAAAAATAGGGCCGGGGGTGGAGCTCGGAGGTAAAATGCCCCTGGGTTCAATCCCTGGTACCGCAAGGTTCAGATTTGCATTTTTTGAATCATATTTCAATACAAAAACAAATTTACCAAAGAATGGACATTCAAAGAAAGGATTTTTGGTTTTGGTGGTACTAGGGATTGAACCACCCAGGGGCATTCTACCTCTAAGCTACATCCCCAGCCCCTTTTATTTTTTTATTTTGAAACAGGGTCTCACTAAGTTGCTGAGGGTCTTGCCAAGTTGCTAAGGTTGACTTCAAACCTGTGATCCTCCTGTCTTAGCCTCCCAAGTACTGGGATTACAGGCAAGCAATGATAGGTAATGGGAATAAAGGATCCAAACTGAGGGGTTATTAACTGTTAGCTTTCAGATAGTTGTTTATTCAGTCAGCAAACTATGAAGGCGCTTATTCCTCCTCTTCCCTTAGGCCAGGAAGTGTATACTGGTAATAATAGAAGAGGGCTTCTACTCTCCAAGAATTCTTTGTCAAAGGGATTAAGGATAAGATGGGCCACACTAGAGGGGTGAGTAGGAATGGGCAGGATCTTGGTAGAAAGGGGCTCTACAGCCGGGGGTGGTGGTGCACACCTGCAATCCCAGTTCTTGGGAGGCTGAGACAAGAGGATCCCAGGTTGGAGGCCAGCTTTAGCAACTTAGTGAAACCCTACTTCAAAATAAATAATAAAATGGTCTGGGGGTGTGTAGCTCGGAGGTAGAATGCCCCTGGGTTCCATCCCCAGTCCCCCCCAAAAAAGAAAGGGGCTCTCCACAATGAGTCTGTGGGCCATGCGGTCAGACAGTTTGGGTCGAGTCCAGGCCCTGTCATCTGCTTGCGGTGACCTTACGCCTTGCTTTACTCCTCTAGGAAATGGGGGTAGCAGAAGTAGCGTGTAGCTCACAGAGTGCTGTGAGAGCACAGTGAGGTAGCGGCATGTGGAGACGTTCAGCAGGTGTCATGCTTTTCAAGTTTTAAATTGTGCAATTTGTTTTGTTTTCATTGTTTATTTGTTTGAATCACACTGTTTATTTGAGGATGTGGAGAAATTGGAAGCCTCATGTGTTGCTGGTTGGAGTGTAACCCCAATGTCCCATCAGCTATGGAAGTTAAGAAAGGAACAGTAGGTGTCAAATAAAAACTGGTAACTGAAGCGGTGAGGCCTTGAGTTGTCCCTAATGGGGAATTAAGTTTGCTTTTCATATATGAATAAAGTTAATTTTTCCAAAGGGGCTTTAATTTTTTAAGCATTTAAGATTTCTCTCTATGACTAGAAATTAAAAGCAGACACATACACATAAATACACATACTGTGTTTTTTCATCGTTACCTACAAAAAAATTCTTTGGAGCTCGTGTGGGTGGTGGCACACACCTGTAATCCCAATAATTGGGAGGCTGAGACAGGAGGATCACAGGTTCGAGGCCAGCCTCAGCAATTTAACTAGGTCCTCAGCACCTTTTAGTGAGACTGTTTCAAAACAAAAAAATAAGATAGGTCTGGAGGTATAGTTCAGAGATAGAACACCCCTGGGTTTAATCCTAAGTATTGCCAAAAAAAAAAAAGACACTTTTGTAATGGTGTAAGATATTTTGAGTTAGGAGAAATTTAGGAGTTAACATGCTGGAGTTTTTTTGCTTTTGTTCTGTCTTTATTTTTGGTACTGGGGATTGAGCCCAGGGGCGTTCTGCAAGCTCACTCCTAGCCCTTTTTACTTTTTTTTTTTTTTTTTTTTTG
>PVJS01048418.1:0-15061 GCA_004027185.1 Glis glis
TAATTTTTTAGAAGAAATATGCTCATAGATGACCTCTGTTTCCAGGAGATAAAGTCCTGCTTCCTTTATTTCAGTGATCAAAGGAAGGGGAAAAAGTGAGACTGTCCAGGAGAAAGTATGAGTAGCATACATTAGTAGCAGCTCAAAGTTTGGGAGCTAAAGAAAATTTCTGAGGACCTAATGCTTCTGTAATGTTCTGTGCCAGCCTATATTTAACTTGTGTTGAAAAGCCCATGTTCTCTCAGAGTTAAAATTAATCTGTCTCCATGGTGAGTTCCAACAAAACTGTGGCTGGTTAGCTCAGCGAGTTAGAGCATGGCAATGATAAAATCAGATAAGGTCAGAAAACTGCCTTTTTTCCCATGGTCAGAGGTGACTCCGCAACTCCTGTCTCAAATCTGGGTACTCCATAGACCTTGGTGGAACTGGGCAAGAGAAAATGGATGGGTCAGCACAAGACAGTCACCTTCTCTGGAGAAGTTAGGTTTTCTGTATACTAAAAGCTCTTCAGTACAGAGCTACCATCCATAAGAAAAGAAATCGCATTCAATTCACTGCTTTTCAAAGCTAGTCATGTGGAACAGCTTTCTCTAAATTTCCACAGGTACTTTTCAAATGCAGTTTCCCAGGCCCTGTACAGACCTTCTGAATCAGAGTCCCTTGCAGTTGGCTGAGGGATCAACATTTTAGAATGCTCTCCACATGATTTTTGCCTTCACCCATTTTTGAAAACCACTGGTCTAGTATATGCCCTACTTCCTGCCCCTAAGTGGATTCTCAGAACGTATCTGGTGTCATGTTGCTGATTATCGAATTTGGTATAGAGGACAGCAATACGGAGCCCAAAGTCATGAGGAGTTTCTAATTCCAGCTCTGCCACTAATTATGTCATGTTATTTAAGTCTAATCTTAAAATAAAAGCAACCTGAGCCATTATCTAGACTGAACACTAGTTCTCAATTTGCAGCTGGTTCTTCTTTCCCTTCTCTCAGAAATCCCACTCCAACAATTTTTAACATACAAAAAAATCCCTGTTATTACAGTGATACTCTCCACACCATTAAGAATCATAGATCTAGACTAGAACAGCCCTGGTCCTCCAAATGGACAGGCAGAAATCTTAGACTTATTTGCCCAATATGCTGTTAATAGTACTGGCATTGAAAGAGGAATACAGGTTTTCAGATTCTGAATTTAACTAATACATGGTTCAATTTTTCCCTCATTGAAGAGAAAGATTTTCATGTTGATCATAAGAGTTTGTTGCAAAGATAAAATGAGACAGTAGGTGTTTCAATAGGTATAAAGTATCCATATTTTCTAACCATTGTCTACTAGTGATTAAAGCTTTTTCATCTCTATGACTTTGTTCATTTTGTTCTCTCCTTGGGCTACTTCTCTTTCACTTATAAGCAATAAAATTCCCATAATCATCAGGGACTAGCTTAAAGACTTTCTTAACGTTCCCCTTGTCTAGCTTCTAATTTAAGCAGTACTCCTTAGCAATATTGTCCATAGACCCGGGAAGAGAGACTCCTGTCTTCACTCTCCCTTTAGAGTGTCCTACTCTGGCCCTATTCCTGCTATGTCCCTGCCCTGGAAGTAAAGAGTCTAGGGGATCCAAGATAGTATGTATAGCCAAAGTCATTGTCTCTCACCTTCGAGACTAAAACCTGTCATCCCCAAACTTAAAATGTCCTTCCCAAAAGGCCCTGAGCCCACTATTAGTGGTCTACATGGCTAACATTAATAGGATAGAAAGCATAGTGCTTGTGTGTGTACCCTACCCTCAAAGGAAGATCAAGGTATGGGTATTTGGAAAGCAAGAGTGTGTGGAGAGGGGAACTTGAATGCAAGTGGGATGCATTTGAGATATCTCGCAGTACAGGAGAGAGCCAGGAGTGGAAAGAACAGAGTTGTGGGCCATGGTTGGAAAGGCTCTCTTTGTTCTCTTTTCCTGACCCTGCAAATATTAGACATAATCCTACTTCTTAAACTCTAAGTTGTCAGCAGGTTTTTTTCTTATAGACAAAGATTTCAGGCCCTGCAAGCTGTGCAGCAGCCATGGATAATGCACAAATGAACAGGTGTGGTGGTGTTCCAATAAAACTTTATTTTAAAAACCAGGTGGCAAAATGCATTTGGAACATTGCTGGTAGTTTGCCAACACCCACATTGTCTGTGTTTCACTTTCCTGGACCTTATCACATTTTATCTTATATTACACAATTATCTGCTCTCCTCTTTCATCTCTTATGACAAGTTTGGTGGCATGGACAATCATAATGGCTATCTGTTAAGCATATAATTTTACACCTAGAAACAAATTTAAAACTCTGGGATGACCTTTGTGATTTGAAAACAGGGTAATACTGGTGCTAATACATTTAATCGAGGCCACATTCCATGCTTAAAATAAAATTAGATGTTTTAAAAAGTGCCATGGGATGTTTTTAGTGAACTGAATTAGAGCTCAAATTCTTCTCAATTAAAGGCATTTCTGTTTTTATTAAAAAATAAAATATAAAATTAGGAAGCTCTGATTTAAAGATTAGAGGTGGCGTGCAATTGTCATTTGTAATTTTATTAACCATGTTGCAAATTTGTGTCATGATATAGCCTTAAAATACAATATGTTATTATCTCATGTCTCTGCAACATTTTAGTTAATGACTACTAGATGCTTAGTAACAATTTATTAAGTACACACTTTGGAAATATAAAGACAAATAAGGCATACCTTTGCCCTCTTAAAAAGCTGCACCCTGAAGGGGTACCTCCAGCATCTAACACTCCTTGCTCACATAGAGCAGGAATGCAACAAATGATAGCTCTACTACTACTCTCATGAAGAGTTAGGTGAAAAAGAAACCTGGTGGAAATTCACCAGACCCGAGTCTTTGGCAACTGAATTTCACTTCCTCTTCAGCTAAAAATTTCAAACCTTAAGAAAAAGATTTGCTTTTTTAATTCACTAAATTATTTCCAAACATTTAGTTGAGTAACTCTTCCCTTTTCCACAAAGAATTTGAATTTGCCCGGCAGGAGGAAAAACACTGATAATCTGGGGATATTTCCACCACTGCCAGTAACTACCTGTGCCAACATGAAGTGGTGATGGGGCGATTGGTTTATTTTGCATTAGGTCATGCTGTCACCCTGTGGCGTTGTTGAATCACCCAAGATAGATGATAGATGATAGATAGATAGATAATAGACAGACAGACAGCATGCCCATTAGTCGGCACTGCCTTTTAAAGAGCTCACTCTGCCCTCTATATCCTTTGTGCTCAAAGGGAGATCCTCAGACCCACAATATTGGCATCATGGTATCACCTGGGGCTTGTTAGTAATGCAGAATCTTAGCTATACCCCATACCTATTGAATCAAAATTCTCCGGTGATCCATATGTAGTCCAAGTTTAAGAAACACTGACCTGCAAGACTGCATACCATTCAGTTTTCTATCCCTGAGCCACACTAGGCAACAAATGCAACAAGGGTACAGTACTTTCCATTAACATCAGATTCTTGCTAACACAGCAGTTAAGGTGAAGAATATTGGTGTTCTTTAATATAGAACTACAAGTAACACAATAATGTTCATTGCTACCAATACATTTTACATGTATAATCTCCTCCTTTACTAGAAAGCACTGACAAAGTCAATTCTGCATGGATTTACTTCCATGCCTTAGTCCTTATTGGCATTGGAATGCATTTACCTTCACTGCTGGCTGTGGCAGCATGCCCAGGTTCACCACTCAAATGCCTACAGTAATACAGGATCACCAGAAACAAAATGATGGAAACTGGCCAGCCTCCCAGCCTTTCGTCACAAAGTTACTTGGATGGGTGAGGCAGCGGGGTGGGGGGCGGGGGTGACAGAAAATGGGGAACAACAGGATGCCCCAGAAGCCTGCTGTACAGAAACTGAGAGAATGAAGTCGAGTACGGGAAAAAAAAAACCCAGACATGGGGAAAAACAATTTTGAACACTGTAATCAACCCAAGTACTGTTGGGAAAAATTCTATCAGTGGGGAATGTACAACAACCCAGAATGTGCTGGCAGAACATAAAACTGACTGGCAGAACTGCAAACAGCGTCCAACTCTGCACATTGAGTTGGCACCCACAACTGTAGGTTGTGCAAAATCCACAAGTGAAGATCTGTTCATTCAGTCAATCAACTATTCATTGAGACCTGTTATGACAAGTCCTGTATGCTGGGCTGGTTTCTTCAGAGATGAATAAATTGTATCTGGGGCCTTATCACCCTTCCAATCTAACAAAGAACAGAGACAGATAAACTAAATTATAGTAAAATAAGTGCATTAACCCAGATATGTATTATGATTATTGGGGTGGAGAGGTGAGTGGATGGGGTGTTGTATAACATGCTCTAGCAGAAAAGTTGGGGCAAGTTTAAAAATGGAGACATCTTAGATGGGTACTGAAGGATGAGTAAGAGTTTTCCAAGCAGAATTTATGGGGAAACACATATTGGAGTGGCGTGTGTGTGTGTGTGTGTGTGTGTGTGTGTGTGTGTGCCTATCTGCCTGTTTGTGGAAGAATAGTCATGCTGAGAAACTGTTTTGAATAGAGTGAGAAAATGAAGCTAAAAAAGAATTGTTGAACCAGATTGTAAAAAAAAAAAAAATGCCTATCAGGCTAACCCTCTTATGGTTAATCCTGTAAGTATAAAGGATTTATGGGAGGATTTAAAACAAAAGAACAACTGAATTAGGTATAAAGTTAAAGACCAAAAAACATCATTTTACATAGATAACAATAGTTTTCAGTAGTATAACCTCTAGGTCAAAAAACACCACCAATGATAACAACAGTGATCTTTGCGACTTTTTGTGGAACTTGGAGAGTTAGAAAGAAACAAGAGGGTAAAGGGAAAATGTATAATCAAATAAGCCTCTCAAAGGGATATTGGATATTCCTGTATTCAAGCAGCTACTTTGTGCCAGCCACTCAATAGCTTTTCTTGAAGCAATAATAAAGGAAGCCTTGTTCATCAATGCAGCTGGCTAGTTCTGTCCAAGTTACAATTTCCCCAAACTCAATCACTACATTTTTCCCTTTTTCTACATTAAGGGCTACTGCAATTTGCATTTTATATTAGATTCAAAATTTCAAATTAAAATATGTCACTTATTTAAAAAATTCACATCTTAATGTCAGTCTGAATTTAGTACATGTAACTTATTTCATTCTTTAACTAAAAAGGAGAAAATCATCATTTATAGAAGTTGCATCATGCTAAATATCTTTTTTCCAAATCATTTAGCATTTTCTCTACTTTCTTCATTAAAATGCACATCTAAATTATGTCCATTTTTGGTCCTTCCTTTTAAATTTTGGTCTTAAAACTTGCCAATAAAATGAAAGTAAAATGTTCTTTTAAAATTGGCTCTCGATCTCAAATCATTTAGACCTTTAATTGTCCTAGTATGTTGAATTTTGGAGTGATAATTACAAAATGATATATGTAATTTGACTACTGGGACTCTGTTTGCAAAAGTTATGATTCAGCTATGCATATTCTGTAGCTACCCCCAATTCACACTTTGATAGTAGCACTGTTGTAATAAAGTGGGTCATGAACATCAATGACTACTCAATCTCAGAAGAATAAGGTAAGTGATAAAGATTAGGGGAAGACATTTTCTCCAGTACAGAAAAGACAGAAAATGAGAATATAATGATATCTATTTAGAATTTATTGTAATCTAAATATCACGTTAAGTGAAGTGGTCTTTTAAGAACAACCGGGTAAAATTGTATTTTGAAAGGCCCTGTCATTTCCAGTGGTCTGGCTATACAGAAAGTGTTCCCTATATTTAATGGTGTTTTCAGTATATACACAGCATCGCTGGTTGCTATGAGCACTGTACTTAAACATATAAAAGAACTGAACTTCAAATCAAAAAAGGAATGCACTCACTTGTCAGCAAAGTAGATCATGTGACTACCCTTACCACAGCTATCCACAATTTAAAGCCAGTGAACCTAAAGGTATTACATCTGTAGTCAAAGCAATGTACACAAGGCCCTAGAGCTGTGTACTGTGATCGGCTGCAGCAGAAAAGCTAAATCTTGACAGATTCATACCATCTTATACTTGTACAGACCCATAGGCATCCAGGCCCATGTCATGCCCTCCAGAGAGAAACCTTGTCTACCAAGTTACAAAATAAAATTTTGGAGATTAAGACTCCTGCTCACAAACCCTTAACAGGAATGGAAAGCGCCCATGGAATTCTCTTTAGATACCATCGGTTTCTGTACAGATGGACTCTGCTATGTGCGTGGTAAACATAGCTATTAAATATTACTCACTCTAAGGATTTTAATAGAAGGATCACTATCTATATAAACATGGCTTTTTTCCTCAACCCACTAGAGATTCTTGAACCCACCCACTAGTAACTATTCTGAAATAGTCAAACTCTATCAGCCCACAAACAGCAGAGGAGTAACAAAGTGAAGTAGGCATGAGTGGCAATAAAAATGCTAGAAAAAAGTGGTTCTTTCTAAAATAGAAGAAAACTTGCAACATTTAGATCTAAGGTAGCATCCAGGCAATTAGATAAAGTTTACCATTCTCTTTTCCCCTCTTTCAACCATTTCTCACCTTTATTCTGATGGAGGAAAAATTAGTGAACTTTAGCAGAAAGAGGTGAATATCTGAACATTTAAATTTTTGAGGAAGGAAATGAAGTTGTATGAACACTCCCCCAAGAATGAAAGATCAACAAAAAATGGCAAGAAATTTATTTGCAAATTACCTGTTTAGTGAATTCTAGAATCAACATCTGGAAAATATTTTGAGTGAAAGGGAATATATATATATATATATATATATAGCTTATCATTCACCTCAGACTTAAACCTCTGCATCTACAGTCAGAGATCCATGGAATAAACTTTTGGCATATCCTGTCATCTAGTTTAATTGCCCAAGGCTTGGCATGCAGTAAAACATTTGTAAATTCTCTGGAAATTACTAAACTCTATGAATGAAACAGAAGAATGAATGTATTTGATTAGAATAGACAACTGATGATTGGGCAAGAGACCAAATGAGAACATCCATTCAATATTCAGAAATAATACTCTTTGTTTTGACTTACAAAAGGCTTTCAGTTATGACTATTTTTCAGTCTTTTCCCAAATAAAGATGGAAAACAAAGTGTTTATTTTCTATTGAATCCCACATGCTAAACATACATTTGTGATGCACATAATACCTCATAAAAACTATTTTTAATTTTTCTATTTATAAAACATGGAAAAGAACCAAAATTTTAAATATGTTGAACAATACAAACTATCATTGGAATCTACAAAAAAGAAACAAAGGAAGTTGTTTATTCATTAAAATGCACAGTAGGGATATTATTTTTGTGAGCTAATTCTTGAAGAGTTCTCAATAATCTTATAAGCCATGTTATTATGATATTTTTAAAATAATCCATATAGAGGATATTTATCATTAGATTTATTAAATTATATGACGTTTAATTCATATAAAGTAAAAAGAACAGTCGATTTATTTCACTAAAATAGGAGCCATCAACTACTGCTGAATGTTTGTATAACTTTGGCTTTACTTAGATAAACCTAATAAAATATGCTTATGTATACCTAGAACAGAAAGTCTTTCCTTATGCTATTAGTTAATGAAACCTTAATTTGAAAAAAAAGTGTTCCTGTTATAATACTTTTGATTTTTGGTGTATAACACATGAGATAACTGCCATGAGACAGCAAACATTTTCATTAATTGTTTCTGGCCCTGCAATAAAATATTTTAACATTACCTTATTTAAATCTTCTCAACAGTACCATTAGGTAAGGACAATTACTATCTCTACTTTCTAAAAATATTTATTCATTCAACATTTTTTAATCAGATTTACGTTGTTCTTGGTGCTTGGGAAACTGCAGTGAACTAATAGGACAAAGAACCCTCCTCATGTGGGGTTAAAACTCTTGGAATACCAATAAGCATAAATAAATAACTCATTGAAATGTTACAAAATAGGATACCTAAAGGAATTACAAAGTATAAACAGATAAAGACATCACAAGTGTGTGGAGGTGGGTATGCTGCTATTTTAGAGGGTGGGATCGGGGTAGGTCTCTTGGAAAAGAGACCATATGTAAGACTAAAATGATGGAGGTAAGTTAGCCTTGAGATGGCTGGGGAAATAATGCACCAGACAACAAGAACAGCCAATGCAAAGGTCCTAAATCAATAACTTCCCTGTCATGTTCAAAGAATAGCATGTGGAGGCTGGAGAGAAATCCGAAAGTGAGAAAAGTCTGAATGAGTAGGAGAAATGAAGTTAAGGAAGAAATGTAGGCCAATATATCTAAACCATTTTAAGAATTTTGCTTTTACTCCAAGTAAAATTGGCAACCATTGCAGGGCTTCCAACAGTAGGGTGACATTACCTGATTTCCATTTTCAAAGAACAATTGTAGCTATTATATTGGGAGTGGACTGTCAAGGGCAATGAAAGAAGCATGGAGTCAGCTTGGAGGTTACTACCACAATTTATTAAAGAAAGGATGGGGGTCTTAAAAAGGATCATGGCAATAGCCACCCAGTAAATATCAAAGCCATTTTGGGACTCACACTTGCCTTGATTCAAATGTGAATTCTAGTATACCATGTAGTCATCTACAATTAGGAGAAGGTATATTAATACTGTGAAGGCAGAAATTTTGTGTGTGTGTGGTACTGGAAATTGAACCCAGAGGCATTCTACCTCTGAGCTACACCCCCAGATAGATTTTATTTCTTATTTGGAAACAGGGTCTCACTAGGTTGCTGAGAGCCTCACTAAATTGCTGAGGCTGTCCTCGAACCTGTGATCCTCCTGTCTCAGCCTCCCAAGTACTAGGATTACAAGTGTGCACCACCATGCCTGGCTTGAAGGCAGAAAATTGATATCAATATTTTAAAGCTTCTTCTTAATGGATACTTACATATAGGCAAAAATTGTAGAGAATAATAAGCAAGGAAACTAAAAAACATGAGTTTTACTATTTGTAATTTATAAAAAAATAATGCCATCTAATTAGAGGCTCCAGTGTATTTCTACTTTGCTCACTTTAAAAACTGCCAGATTAATGATCCTCAAAATTATTTTCTGCATTACTGATGTAACAAAAACCTTTGGCTATAGGTTATAAGCTCTCAATTTGGCATTCCAGGCAATTTTATCAACTGACCAGGCAATTCAGAGCATGTGTTGGCTCTGTGCCCAACACCCTGAGGTATGAAATAAACATGTCTTTCACTATGCAATAACATTTCATCATGAACAAAATCTTTACATGTAAATGCAATATATCTACCAGGATGGATTTGGTGTGTTTAATCAAATTCCCCTACCCAGGCATGGTAGTGCATGCTTATAATCCCAGTACTTGGGAGGTTGAGAGGAGAGGATTGAAGGTTTGAGGCCAGTCTAAATAATTTAGCAAGGCCCTCAGCAATTTAGTGAGACCCTTTTCAAAAAAATAAAAATGACTGAGAGTGTAGCTCAGAGGTTGAATACCTCTGGGTTTAATCCTTAGTACCAAAATACAAAAACAAGCTTCCCTTTCTCCTATTATCCTGCTGAGACCAACACAACTTGGGAGATTCTTTTTTCTTTCCCTCCTCCCTTCCTCGCTTCCTTTCTCCTTTCCTTATCTTCTTCCTTAGAAAATTGAGTTGTACAGTGGGCCAGGCACTTTCTTAGGCACCAAAGACATATAGTGAAACAAATTATTTAGGACCTATCCTCCCAGCCTTATATTCATGTTAGAGAGACCCCCAAAAATACATTTAAACGTGGTAAATTTGATGAGAAAAAGACAGGGCTAAGGGTTCTTTGGAGCACATAATATTGTTTTAAAAACTCAGTCTTCTCTATTGTAAGAAACTTTCAAGCATTCAGAAATCAAAGCTCTCTACATTAGCATTTAGGTTCAAGAGTAGTAGAGAATTGCTTAAACTGAAGGTAGAATTAATTATGTCACAGGCAAAATTCACATGCTTGACATTATTTTCAGTAGCTACATAGATCTTAGTTTAAGCTCTTTAGAGGCAATGGTCAGTGTCCTGGTCTATACAGCTCTTTCATGGTTGGATGATAAATATTTTCTTAACTAAAATCAGCTTTTAGTACTAATGACAGTGGACACAATGGTGATGATAGTAGTAATGTCCATAACACTTACGTTAGAACTCAAGGAAGTGGCTCAGAAGCAAAGCGTTTGCCCAGCTTGCACAAGGCCCTGGGTTTAATGAAGGAGGATAAGAAAATAGAACTCAGTGCATTTTGTGCATGTCCTACCTTATCCCATATTTTAATACTCCCAAACTAAAATTAGAACAGGTCTCACACAACTAAGTTTTCTAAGAGAGGATCCTTACATGTAAAAAAAACATAGTTACCTCTTTATATTCACAAAAAGTAAACATGTGTAGATGCAAGTCCACTCTTTGGGTGTTATAATTTTTTCCTGGAGTGGTGAGGACTTAATTATAATAGCTAGATATAGTTAAAATCTGTGAATTAGATAATGATTCAGTGAAGTTAAACATCTCAATTTTCTTAATATCCTTTAGTTTACAAATACTTGAATATGAGGAGGTCTTATATATTTTTGTCCTTCTGTAATCATAGCCAATAGTAATATTAAAACTAATAACATTGGGCTAGTAGAAGTTCTAAAACTAATAAAAATGAGTTTGTATCTACTAGATTTTGAATCTTTGACTCCAGGAAACTGGTAGTCCAGGGAAGATGCTTATAGAATAACCCACCCCTTTTCTGATTGTAATCTTAAGAAATTAAAGCTAATTTTAACTTTGGAAACAGGAAATGACAATTTTTTACTTGCAAATATAGACAAGGTTTAAATAACTTCTGATGCACAGTCTGTTCCAGTAGCCGTCACTCATCTCCCATACCACCTACATAGCTCTTTTGAGTAGAAAACCTAAAATAACATGATTTACCTACTATAAGGAATGTGGCACTGTGTGGCAAAGGAAATAATTGATTATATCAAGTCTATGAGGACAAAAAGAAAAGTGTGCTGTGTACAAGTAGCATGATTCAATCATTAAAAACAGAATAATTTTGGAGCCTGGAGCTTTGAAGTTCTATTCAGTGAACAAATATATAGCAAATATATAGATGGTGGAATCTCCTTAATAATCTTGATAATTTATATTTGAAAAAATGAAACATAAAGATCCATAAACATGAGGGGAATATTGTAATGAAAAAGGAAAATCATCTTCATTTTACTCTTGGTCTTTTAAAAATACCAGAAAAATTTTAACTCCAAAATATAAGCCAGGACTAGCAAACAAAAGGATCAAATGTTTTAGAGCAGGCATGGTGTTGTTGGTAAGGACTGCTTATTTTTCAGAAGACAAAACTATTTTCTGTACTTGGGAATAAACCCAGGGACATTCTACTTCTGGCGCTGCACCCCCAGCCCTTTTTATTTTTTGTTGGGCAGGGTCTCACTAAGTTGCTGAGGCTGTCCTGGAACCTGTGATCCTTCTGTCTCAGCCTCCCAAGTACAGGGAATACAAGTGTGTGCCACCACACCGGGCTTAACAAAACATTTTAAATGCTTAACAATGTACATTCTCAATTGCTTTGGCAGTGAATGAATTGCTTATTCTACTTTAGCACTCACATTAAGCATGAAGTGGGTAGAAAAATATGGGAGTATTTGTTGAACTGAAATGAGTTGACCATCAAGTCAAATGTCAAATCAATTGATGGGAGAAATAGTCAAAGTGGTTGTTTTTTAATGTGAACATTAGTTCATGGATAATTACTTGAGTTACAGTGGAGAGATTTTATCTATCTGGTAGGGTGTGTACTGAGTTCATTCCTATTCAAATTTTCTATGATTTAATGAATGGTTGCCCACTTGGAAACAGCCACTTCTTTTAAAAATTAGTGGCAAAATTAAGTCTCAGTATATTCAACCTGATTGAATATCTTCACAGGAAGAAAACAGAAGGTGCTCCTATCACCTCACTAGGGCTGAAGAAAGCACTTAAAAATCTCAAGTAATGGCAATTCCTTTGCATTAAGAAAAGAAATTAACATTCCCACATAATATCAAAAGTGAATTGTGAGCCGGGTGTGGCGGCACACACTTGTAATCCCAGTACTTGGGAGGCTGAGACAGGAGGATCCAGGTTCGCAGCCAGCCTCACCTACTTAGTGAGGCCCTCTGCAACTTAGTGAGACCCTGTTTTAAAATAAAGAATAAAAAATAGGGCTGGGGGTATAGCCCGGAGGAAGAATGGCCCTGGGCTCAATCCCCAGAACAGCAAAAAAAGAGTGAATTGTGTTATATGAAACTCTTCCAATAAAAATTGAAGTCTAAGATATCTTATTTCTATGATTTTAAATTCATCACATTTAAAACTTGTCTCCCCTCTCCCCATACAGTCTAAACCTCAGCTGGGCGAATGCTACCAGAACACCACTTTCATTGTTCTGTACCCCTCAATCTGGGTTCAACTCATTCCACTACCACTCAATTCAAGTCTACACCTTCTGATGACTTCCATAGCCTGATCCAAACAACCCAAACAGTTGTCTTACTCTCCATAAAATTCAGAAAACTTAGCCCACTCTCCTCTCCTCCATTTCCTTGTCCCTTTCCTGGCTCACCAGCAAATCTTCTTCTTAAGCTTATGAAATCAAGCACTTGAATAACAAAAGAAAAATAGGTCCAACGTAAACTCTCCAAACATGAATTTTCAACACCTTCCTCTCTGGAAGTGCAGGGCACATAGGACATGCTCCTTAGATATTTGTAACCTGATAACTTATAGCAAGACAAATTGTAATATGGATTCAAATATACTCCTTAGAAAATCACAATCTCTGAAACAAAATTACATAAAGCAATTCCTCACAATCAATAATATTTAGCTTCTTTTCCTCTTTAAACAGATATCACCCCTTTAAGCAAGATTTTATATTGCCTCAGTCATTTCTTACCATATTATTGTAGCACACCTCAAGGAGCAAGGGAATACCACAACCTTGTTGGAGCTTCTAAAATCCTTCCATTCCCCTCTTTATAGCCTATGCCCCTTTCCTGCAGCCAAGGAGGAGGACTCACACCTGAGCCTTCACAGGGAATATCCCTCAGCTGTAGAGAACTGTCTTGCCTGAGGTCATGTTCCTGCCAGTGACTGCTTGATAAGGAAATAAAAAACACCCACTCTTTGACTCGACTTAAGACAAATTAAAGGATCTTCAAAACACCAGAACTGAAGGGCCACTAAAAGTCTAAAGCATCTTATAGAAACTGCTGAGGTCCCAAGCAACTAAACCTTCTGCCTGCAATTCTCCACATCAGAGTGTTTCCAGAGAACTTAATTGAATATACATGTCTTCCTCACTAGTCCATAGCTTTTGATGGCAAGAACTTCCTTGAACAAGTTCAGTCTGTGTTAAGCACCATCCCTACAACAAAGAGGATCTTCAAATAGTATTTCTCATTCATTCACATGGAGTTAATCAACCAAAATGCATATCTGAAGGAGCAATCCCAATGTAGTAATAGGATTGAAGGACAGTGATTACTAAGGCAGCACCAGAATTTCCAAATAGGAGAGGCTTGGCTTGTGCCATTGTGGTGGAAAAGAACATCAAACTTGATAGTTGAAGCTGAGTTGGCTGGGCCTTTTGGAGATAATTAAGAAAGCATCCAGTATTCATAATAAAGTATGGTAGGAGAAGAAAGAGATTACTGACAGAGACTAAGATGGTTCAGCTGAAGCCCTCCCAAGGAACAGCTTGGTACTCTCACTTACCTCAAAAGATCTTTAAAATAGAAATTCCTGTGCTACATTCCAGAACTGAATCAGAATCCGCAAGGCCAAGGTAACAGGTTTTGACAATAGCTGGACTGTGTGACTTGTTCTTTTACATAAATCCTAATGATGATGCACATAACATTTAGTTTGTGCCTAAGTGAATTGCTTTTGTTTTCATTTTATCTTCCATGTTTGGCCCTTTCCCAGCTTACTAGAACTTCCAACATAATCTGATAAAGTATGGGAAAACAATAACTATTCATTTCTTTTTTTCTGCTTATTTTAGGTGGAGATAAAGTATTTGATAAAGGAAACAATTTAAATTAAGCTAGCATGAGGATTTTTGTATTACTAAAGCTCACCTTCTCATTTCCATCTACAATTCAATTTTTATAATTATTGGCAGTTAGTAAAAGAGTTCATACTTGCTATGAATAAATTCTATTATCTTATTATTGAATGCATATTATACTATAAGGCAATATTCTTTCTGTGCATGATCTTAGTATAAAACCATTTTGGAATTTATATTTCCCCCTTGCCATTACATTGTAAAAAGTATCTTCCTTTTTCTGTTTTTCCTATTGCTTTCTTCAATTTCCCCTTCCTTCCAAATGAATTGCCACTTTAGGGTCACTTTGCCGTTGTCATTACTGTAAAGAAATAAGGCTTAAGCATTCTCAAGTCTATTCATTGAAGAATTACACTTAAACCACAGAGCTTTTGCTAGTGTGTGTGGAAACTTTCTACCACCACTAAGCAAAGATAGTTTGAATGGATCCCATTACAGTATGTTGTCATTAGCTTTAAAAAATGAATTTTTAACTCTGGCTTCTATATTTATCTATCATTGGTAACACTGTTTTAGGGAGAAAGAAAAAAGGAAATGAGAGCCAAAGATGGCTGCTTGAGGACTGACGTTCAAAATGAAGAAAATTGCAATAAAGATGACACTTAAGAGTCCTTGGTAACTTCACAAAAGTGGGAATTAAAGGTACTTGAGAAATACAGGCTTTCAATTTGTTCCCCTTCTTCCTAAAGGATAAATCGAATAGGTTGTCAAATATTGTTTCCCTTATGTTTATGCAACCTCATTTCATTGGCTCTTGCCTGCTGGACTTGGAGCCTTGTGGTTCTAGCCTTATCTTCGTATATTCCACACACTGCTTTACCCCATT
>PVJS01048419.1:0-15062 GCA_004027185.1 Glis glis
GCGGAGGGCCTCACTAAGTAGAGAGAGAGAGAGAGAGAGAGAGAGAGAGACAGAGACAGGGAGAGAGAGAGAGAGAGTGCGCACGCACGCGCACACATGCGCGAGCTGAGGCTGGCCCGGAACCCGGATCCATCGGTCTCCGCCTCCCAAAGTACTGGGATTACAAGCGTGTGCCACCATGCCCGGCTATATAGTTGCTTCTAAGACAATTTCTATGGTATGAATTTGTATCTGTTTATCATCTATCCATCCAATGTATTCCATCATCCATCCATCCATCCATCCATCCATCCATCCATCCATCCATCCTATCATTTATCCTATCTATTTGTCCATCCGTCCATCCATCCATCTACCTACCTACCTACCTACCTGAAATAGTGTGGCACGCATTATTGTCTCAGGCAACATTCTCACTGCAATAATCCCAAATGACTGACCACAAAATTTAGAAGAAGAAAGTTTTTTTGCTCACTTTTTTTTTGGAGATTTCAAGATTCAGTCCATGTTAGGCCAGGTCTGTGGAGTTCAGGGCATGGCGGTGGGACGGAGAGAGAGAGAGAGAGAGAGAGAGAGAACACAAGGGCTCTGCTCCTTGCATCATGGAGGCCAGAAGCAGAGAGAGAGCAGGGGGGAGGAGAGGACCTTATATAATCCCCAAGGCCACACCCTCAGGGACTCCTTAGCAACCAAGCCCCACTTCCAACATTGCTACCTTATTTTTGTGAGGGCTAGGGGGACATTCTAAATCTAATCCATTACAATTATTCTTACTTAGTTACATGATTAGTTACGTAAATAATGAATCTCACTGTGCTTCAAGGCATGACACAGATATAGCAGATAAACTCAGAGACGGTCCGTTGTCATGTTTGTGGATTTCCCTAGGTACATGCTAGCTCAGTTTGGGAGACAAGGGGATTCTCTATTGTCTGGACATTGCTAAGCTGATCCTGAATCCCCAGCTCTCTGGGATGGGTCTTTCTCAACGATAGACCCTGCCACTCCTCCCTGGGTTAGGAGACACCTAATGCACTGAGTGCTGGAAGATTATACTTTCCCTAGGCTTAGTGGGTCTTCCTTGCCCTCTGACATAGGGCTTGTTTCTTAGGGGAGGAGGCCCCCGTGGTCCCCTGTATCTCTCTCCAGGGCTTACTACTTCCTTCCTCCTGGCCTGCAAGGCCGAGGGGGACGTTCTTGTTCCCCTCCTCCCCCACTCTTTGTGCTGTGCGCCTGGGGGAAGCCTGCACGTGGGTGGGTGCAAAGTCCTCTTCCTCTGCAACTCTTAGGGTTCCTTTCTTTTATGCTCACTCACCCGGGGCCTCTCACAGTTCATTAGAAGTCTGGCTGAGTTCTTTTCATCCTCTCCTATGAGGATCTCATCTTCCTCCACCCGCAGGTGTTAAGCCAGTGCAGGTGACCTGTCTTTCCTTTGATATCAGAGTAGTTGGTTATTTTATTCCCTCGGCTTTTTGATGTGTTCAAGAAACATTATACTTTTGTAGATTATCTTGCTTTTTCTGCCATTAGGGTGGGAGTGACACCAGCTTTGTACAGCTCAGCTACAGGCTGGAAGTCTGCCCATATTCATGCAAGAAAAATTTCCAAGATACAGGAGTCTTGGTTTATAGGTTTCTGTTTGTTTTGATATCTTTTTTTCTTTTTTCTTTTGTGGTACTGGAGATTGAATCTAGGGGTATTCTACTCCCGGGCTACACCCTAACTCCCTTTTGATTTATTTATATTTTAAATTTTGAAACAGGGTATGGATAAGTTGCTGAAGGCTTCACTAAGTTGCCGAGGCTGTCCTCAAATCTGTGATCCTCCTGTCTTAGTCTCCCAAGTACTGGGATTACAGGTGTGCGTCACCATTCCCAGCTTCAGTATTTTAAAGATGTCCTGAGTTTCCTTCATCCTCCATAATTCCTGTTGAAAAGTCAGTGATGTTCAAGCCCGTCTTTCCTCTATGTCAAATACCTTTATTTTTCTTTGCTTTTTCCCCCCATGACTGCTTCAATATTTTCTTTTTTAAAAAATAAAAAATAGTTTTAATTTTACTTTTGATGTTTTATTGCAGTGAATTTGGATCTGTGCTGACTCTCTTTAAAATCTCAGTTTTATTCCCCACTGTCCCTATCTCTTGCAAGGTTTCTTTCCCAGTAATTTCTCCAGAGCGTATAAATGTAGGGTAGTCAGTTGGATAGAGTTTTTCCAACCCTATTAGAAGTGGATGGCTAACAATTTGCTTTTATTTCAACCTTCCCTTTGTGATCATGGCTGTTTATATACGTGGGACGTCTGATAGGATGTAACCTTAGTTTCTACTTACCCCTGCCAACTTAGATTTCAGTCCATTAGATTCTCAAAATAGTCTGGGCTGGTGTTGAGCTGGTGGCGGCAGATTTCTTGTAAGATTCATAAGTGTCAGTAACTCAAGCTGCGTCCCACCAGGGTCTGCAGCTATGACTCTGGTATTGGCTAATTTTAAAAGTTCCTTGGGTGAGTCTAAAACCTGATCAATTTCAAAAACCACTTAAACAAGCTCTTATTCTACAGTTGTCATGACCTCACTCCGTAGCAAAATACTTCGTGACAAATTGATTTTGTAGCAGATTTAGAATTGGTGAAAAATGAGGGGGGGTGCACGAACCGTTCTGAATAATGGGGTAATCACAGAAACAGACAAGCATTGTGGCTGTATTCCTGGAATATTATCTAGTATGCTTGGTGGAAATTAGTTTGGGGGCTGGATTTTGGATGGTCTCGGAGGTGAAACTGAAGATAACCAAGGTTCATTCTCTAGACAATAGAAAAACAATTACGGTTTTTGATATGAAGAATAACATGATTAGTGCTATCCACAGAAAAAAGACGAATCACTTATATAGCCCTGACTGACATCAAGAGACTAGAAGTAAAAAGACTGTTGGCTCATTTCAGGAGAGAGTCATTGTGGGTTTGACAGTTGCGGGGTGGGGTGGATCACTGGAAGGGGGAAGGTTGTGGATAGATGTGCCAGCTGATCAGGCAAGAAGATCATTAGAAGAGAGAGGGCAGTGTCAGGGGTAGCAATGGGGTTTTAAGTGCAAAAGACAAGGAGACAAGGCTGACATTTTATAGCAAGGAGGAACGGTGGAAATAAAGCAGCTTTGGGTAAAAGATAAAACATTTAATTGGCATTAAAATGATTGGAGGGGCTCCTGGTGCTTCCAGTGTTGAGTGAGAAGGAAAACTAGTCTAAGTTTCATTAATGCAAACATACAGTCTATCAGGCACCCAAAGTTTCTGTTTTTAATAGCAAAATTGTATACTTGAGACTTTTGCCATTTAATCCAGAAGACCCTGTGGGTATGTGGAATTAATATCCCAATTTATTTGCATTTAATATGCAGTATTTCATTTCATAATAATAATTTGATCTTTCAGAGTTTTCAGAACTTTAGTTGAATCATTTAAAAAACGAGTCATGAAATTAGTTTTACTTTCTTGCACAGTCTTAATAGTAATTGTCCTCTGTTTTCTTTTGTGATTAATTTTGGCGTTTTTTTTTTTTTTTGCAGTCCTGGGGATTGAACCCAGGGGTGTTCTACCTCCGCGCTACACTCCCGGCCCTATTTTTAATACTTTATTTTGAACCGGGTCTCACGAAGTTGCGGAGGGCCTCACTAGGTAGACAGAGAGAGACAGACAGAGAGAGAGAGAGAGAGAGAGCTGAGGCTGGCCGCGAACCTGGAGACTCCGGTCTCTGCCTCCCAAAGTACTGGGATTACAAGCATGCAACACCACGCCCGGCCTGGCATGTTTAATTTTAACGTTATAATCCTCATCCTTAATCCGCATTAAAGTTTTTTAAAAATTCATATCTGAGCCGGGTATGGTGGTGCACGCTTGTAATCCCAGTACTTGGGAGGCCGAGACAGGAGGATTGCAGGTTTGGGGCCAGCCTCAGCTACCTAGTGAGGCCCTCCGCAACCTAGTGAGACCCTGTTTCAAAATAAAGAATAAAAATAGGGCTGGGAGGTGGAGCTCAGAGGTAGAATGCCCCTGGGTTCAATCCCCAGTACCACACACACACACACACACACAAATTCATATCCGGCATACATAATTGTGCATTGTGTAAAAAAACGCACAAAATCTAGGCCTTGAAGAATTTTTACACATGTCCTGTGTCCCGTCTTTTCACTACTTATATCCCTGCAAAGGTTGTGAATTCTTTCACTATGAAGAAATCACACATTATTCTGTGTCTGGCTTCTGTCACGCCAAGTTACATGTGTACTGTTGCTCCATTCTGTTGCATTAGAAATAATCATTGGTTTTTTAAAAATCAATTTCACAAGACTTTATTGACATTTGCATCATTTCTAGTCTGTAGTGATTAAAATGATACTGTCATACAATTCCCAGTGGCCAAATTATGGAACCAATCTAGGTGTTCATCAACAGATGAATTGATTACAAAATTATAGGATATACACACAATGGAATTCTACTCAGCAATAAGGAGGACAAAAATTATGTCATTTGCAGGGAAATGAAAGGACCTGGAGAACATTATGTTAAGTGAGATTAGCCAGTCACAGAAAGTGAAGGGTTATATGTTTTCCCTCATATGTGGAAGCTAGGGAGTAATTGGGGTACAAGAGGGACTTTAGATAATGGAGGAGAAACCCCAGTGGAGCCAGGGAGGGGGTCTAGGGGAGGGTGGGGGTGAAGAGGGAGAATTAATGAAGGAAACGCTTTCATTGACGTTGTATACATATGTTAGAAAACCAATGTCAATCTCAATGTCTTGTATAGGGAAGGGGGTGGAGAGTGGGGACAGAGCGGGGGAAGGTCACCAAGTGTTGTGTGCATGTATGTCACTATCACTATGAACTACATCATGATGTGAGATTATAAGACTGTAACACACCAATAAAAGTATAAAACATAGTAAAAGAAAAAACAAGGATGCTGTCACAGTATTATGCAAACCTTGCATTCACTATGTGTGTACATCTGGGTTGGTTTTCTGTTTAGATTTGGTTGTTAGTGGAGGTGGTCATCGGGAAGCGCATGTCCCTCTTTAGTAGGTAGGGCCCGTTTTCCAAAGTGGAAATAGAGTTTCAGGCTTTCCACATCCTTGCTGGTGCTTAGCATTTCCTGTCTTTTTATTTTTTGAAGTTTCCCCAGTTACCTATTTTTATACTTTTATTGGTGCATTCTAATTGTACATCATGTTGAGGTATAGAATGATGGGAATAGACATGCGCCACACTTGGTGCATTTCCCTCCGGATCCTACCTCTCTCCCGCCTCTTCCCTGCACGTGTCTAGAGGGCTGTCAATCCTTAGGGAAGTAGTTGACATTTTTCTGGTGATGGATGAATGAGCACCCTCTCATATGTTTTTGACCACAAGTCAAGTTTCCTTTTGAAACAAATTGCAAAAGACTCTTGGCCATTTACTACTGGCTGTTTGTCTTTTACATATTGAGTGATCAGAGGTTTTCATATATTCTGAATATGGGACTTTTGTTTATTAAATACTTACTAAATGTTTAGAAATGTCTATTAAATAAAATACCTATTTTATTTATCTATATCTATTTTATTATATCTATTTTATATAGAGATATTTTATTTAAAATATCTATTTAAGCCGGGCGTGGTGGTGCATGCTTGTAATCCCAGTACTTTGGGAGGCGGAGACCGGAGGATCAGGGTTCGCGGCCAGCCTCAACTCTCTGTCTCTCTCTCTCTCTCTCCCTGTCTCTCTCTCTCTCTTTACTTAGTGAGGCCCTCTGCAACTTCGTGAGACCTGGTTTCAAAATAAAGTCTAAAAAATAGGGCCGGATGTGTAGTGTGGAGGTAGAATGCCCCTGCGTTCAATCCCCGGTACTGCAAAAAAAAAAAATCTATTTAAATACCTAAATATCTATTTTATTTATAGATATTTTGTTTAAAATATCTATTTTATTTAATATAATATTTTATTTAAATTTTATATTTTATTAAATAAAATATCTATTTTCATATTTTGGCTTATATTTTTATTCTCTTAGTAGTCTCTTCTGAGGACACTATTTTAATGCAGTATAGTTTATCCATTTTTAAATAATTACTCTGTAAGAAAACTTGGACTACTTCAACGTCATGAGGATTATCTCCTATATTAAGTTCTGGAAGTCTTATTTGTCTTTTATATTTTTATTCTCTTTATTCTTTTATATATTACTATTTGCTAATGATATGAGATAGGTTGTGAAGTTTAATGATTATCCATATGATATGACTTAGCACATATCCTTTTATAGTGACCCAACTCAATTTATTCGAAGCTATTTTTTCTCAAAGTTCTATAGTGATACACTTTGCACTAATGAAGTCTATATTTATGTGTAATTCTGAATCCTAACATTTCCATTTCATTCATCTATTTGTCTTTGCTTGCTTTATACAACACACTTAGATAGTCTGTCTTTATAACAAATACTGATACTTGGTTTTGAAAGCCTTCCAACTTTGTTTATGCTTTAAAAAGATTGTTTTGGTTCTTCCTGGCTGTTTGCATTGTAATATAGTTTTTAGGAAAAACTTATCAGTTTAGAAAACAAGTATTCCAAATTTTGATTGTGAGTGCATGAAACCCACAGGTCAATTTAAGAACAAATCAACCTATGAAATCCTCCTATCCCCAAACAAACCCTAACCCTTCATACCTTTGATCTTCTTTTAGTTTGATAATTTTATATAATTTCTTATTAGGTTTATATCTAGGTATTTGATAGTTTTGATGCCATTGCAAATTGTAGGGTTAAAATATTTTTCTAATTGTTTTTGCCTTTAAATGGAAATATAATTGATTTTAGATTGACCTTTTATGCAGCAAGACTCATAAAATCATTTCATGAGTCTGAAAAATTGTCTTCTGATTTATGTAGATTTAATATACATAATATATTGCCTTAAAAGTTTTGTGTCTTCTTTGAAATTATTATAATTTTAATTATTTTTTTCCACTATTTCTCCCACTTTGTACCCTAAGAAAATACTGGATGGAACTGGTATGTTGGACATGTTAGTCCTGTCTCCTAATTTCATGGACAAATCTTCCAATATTTCATGATTGCATATTATGTTTCGATATAAGGTGTGTATGTGTGTGTGTGTGTGTGTATTTTAGGTAGCCTAAAAAGGTCTTAGTAATAAAGAGATTTTCATCATAAAAGCATAGTAGAGTGAGTGTTGATTATCATATGCATTCTTTGAAAATCAAGATCATTTTTATCCTTTTTATGATGTGTTGAAAAACATTGATTTATTATATATGCTAAAACAAAGATTGAATTCCTTTTTAAATCAAACTTGTACATATTTCTGTATCATTTTGACAATATTTTGCATGGGATTAGGTGCATACGTCCATGTTTCTGCCAGATTTGGATGATAATTATGCTGGTCTCATAAAATGAATTGGGAATTTTCTCCTCTTTTGCTATTCTCTGGAATAGTTTTTACAAGATTGGTGTTAAGTCTTTCTTAAATATTTGGAAGGATTCAATGATGAAGCTGTCTTGGTCTGGAGTTTTCTCTGAAGACTTTCATTAGAGCTGTAATTTTTAATAATTATAGGACTATGCATATTGTTTATTTCTTCTGTCAGGTTTAGTAAGTTATATTTTATCTTCATGTTATCTAAATTTATAAATGTGTGTGTGTGTGTGTGTGTGTGTGTGTGTGTGTGTGTGTATCTGTGTGTGTCTGTGTGTGGTGCTGGGAATAGAATCCAGGGGCATTCTACCTCTGAGCTACACCTTCAGCCCTATTTTATTTTTTATTTGGCAAAAGGACCTCACTACGTTGCTGAGGCTGGCTTCAAACCTGCAATCCTCCTGTCTCAGCCTCCCAAGTATTGGGATTACAGGTATATGCCACCATGTCCAGCTTCATACTGTTTTATGAGATACTTAAATCTTCCCGACAGATGGATTATTTAATTAGAAAGGAATATCTCATTTTTTTTCTAATAATCCTCTTGAAGTCTATGTTTTCTTCTATTGGTATGGCTACATGTATGGTTTGGGGCAATGTTTATCTTATACATTGCTTTTAATTTTTTACTATGAAATCCTCTTTATTTATTTATTTATTTTTGCGGTACCGGGGATTGAACGCAGGGGCGTTCTACCTCCGCGCTACACCCCCGGCCCTATTTTTTTATGCTTTATTTTTGAAACCGGGTCTCACGAAGTTGCGGAGGGCCTCACTAGGTAGAGAGAGAGAGAGAGAGAGAGATCCTCTTTATTTTTATAGTTAAGGTATATCTTATTTGGGAGCTCTGTTTTATTTTAGCCAGTCTCAAAAATGTTCTTTTAGGCATTATTTCACACATTTATATTTGAATTATTGTCATATTTCAGATTATATCTGACATCTTACAAATGTTTTTTGAACACAGAATGCTTTTAGCACTTAAAAATATTTTGTTGGGGAAAAAATTTTTAGTTTTGTTTACCGAAACTCTTTTCCTTTTAGTTTTGAAGGATGTTTTCTTCTAGGTACTGATATCTAGGTTGAAATAATTTTTCTTTCAGCACTTTAATGCCTTTCCATTGATTTTTGGCTTCCATAGTTTCTGTTGGAGTGATAACTATCAGCTTTGAGGGTAATGTGTCTTTTTTTCCCCCTCTAGCTGATTTTAAGATTTACCCTGGGAGGGTGTCAAGTTTCCCAGTTTCTTGAAAATCTGGAAAGCTCTGTTAGACTTCTCAGATTCTGAGGCTGATGTTGCCAGGGCTTTACCTATATCTGTCAGACCTTAATCCACTAATGGGATAGATCTAAATATAGGTGCTTGATAGATTTTTCCAGAAGGCTGCTTTGTCTGTTTATATGATGGTACTTAAAGTGCTCAGGAACTAAAAATCCCCTCAAACAGTCCTTAACTAATGATCAGCACAGTTATAGGGGTATAAACATAACAGTTCTCCCATTCTTGGCTGGGATAATCCAGGATCCTGTGTTTTATACTATATTATATATATTATATATATTATATGTTATATTAATATATCAAATATATGTATTTATATATATTTGCCCTGAGTTGCCCCATTGGATTAGCTAGCTTAATAATGGTCCCCTCTCTACCTCTCTTCCTACATGTTAGTGTCTCTTTCTCCTCCAGAATAAACCACTTGGGCTCAAATCCTCAATTTAGGATCTGCGCTTACTCTAACCCCAAGAGACTAAAAGTGTCCTTCTGAGCCAGACATGGTGGCACACGCCAGTAATCCCAGAACTTGGGAAGCTGAGACAGGAGGATCGCGGGTTTGAGGCCAGCCTCAGCAATTTAGCAAGACCCTCAGCAACTTAGTGAGACTGTGTTTCAAAATCAAAAATAAGATAGTGCTGGGGCATGGCTCCTGGGTTCAATCCCAGTAACACACACACACACAAACACACACACACACACACACACACGCGCGCGCGCGCGCGTGCACACACACACGTCAAAAGTGACCTTCTGCTAGCAAGAATATGGATGTCAGGTGATCAGTGGCGTCCTGTCCCATCTGTCTCTCAGTGAGTACAGTGGTCTCATCAACGTACCCTGGGAAATCCTCTGGTCCCTTCTTGCACAATCAAGATGCATATATTTATCATTCAGCAGAAGTCTCACAGTTTTTACCTGCATACTGGATAAACCAAGTGGAAGCCCCTAAAATTCCTCCCTGATCAAGAGACTAAGTGTGAAGGCCTCATACACCTGAGGGAAATGGCAGATCTAGCGCCACCCCTTGGACTTAAAGGATGCAGGTTTGGCCATCCCTGCCCTGTCTCCTCACTTCACTTCTCTGGATCCCAAACATACCAGAGAGATTGTAGAAAATTCTGAGGGAAGCCCGGCGTGGTGGCGCACGCTTGTAATCCCAGTACTTTGGGAGGCGGAGACGGGAGGATCCGGGTTCGCGGCCAGCCTCAGCTCGCTCTCTCTCTCTCTCTCTCTCCCCCTGTCTCTCTCTCTCTCTCTCTCTCTACTTAGTGAGGCCCTCCGCAACTTCGTGAGACCCGGTTTCAAAATAAAGTATAAAAAAATAGGGCTGGGGGCATAGCGCGGAGGTAGAACGCCCCTGCATTCAATCCCCGGTACCGCAAAAAAAAAAAAAAAAGAAAATTCTGAGGGAGTACTACCAACCTAACCTAGCGATGGCGCCTGTCACCATTGCGCCTGTGCAGTTGTCGACACAGTGGTAAAGCCAAACAACATTTTAGTATTACCATGGAAATAACGGGGACCCCACAGGCCCCCTCCAAGTGTCATGGTGTCCTCCAGCCTCAGGGTCTAGGGGCAAGAATGGGAGAGGGCGCGGTCTTTCTCACTGCGACCCACTTGAGGAATTTGTGATTCAGTTTAGAGATGCTTCTAACGGGCTGTATATCCAGCAAGCTAAAATTACAGCTCTCCCTCAGCCATTCTGGGCTCTCGCATAGGAGGATAGAAGCGTTTTGAAAAGTGACTTCCCTGTCGGTGGAAATTGGCCATTATTATCAGGAGGACAGAGAGCCACCGCCTGCTAATGAAGGCAGGAGGTTCACTGTTTCCATACATAGTGATTAAGCAGAAATGGACAGGAGAGAGTGTAGCATGGTAAAAAGCAGGGTAACGGGGGGTTCCGCGCCCTCCCAGGTAAAGCTCTGGCTTATGCTAGATCATTAGAAGAGTTGGCCAATTAGGAGAGTCTCCATTGAATGGTGAAAGGGAGAGAGAGAGAGAGTTTCAGTTGCAACGTTTGGATGAAACCGCAATGAGGTGTATTTCTTCCTCCACAAAAATTGCTATGGGGTATGTTGACTTTAAGAAATTAACCTTTAAGAAGTGCCGATGGGACAGAGAGAATTTAACCTGGGGCCTGAGTTGTTCTGAGCATTTCCACTGATACAGTAAGCTTAGGTACTCCGCTGCTTACCACGTCAGGGTGCTGTGGACAACCGACTTGCCAATATCTGTTCTTTGTGCTTGATGGCTATTCTGCCTGTATTCATAGAAGGCTACAAATGCAGTGGAATTAATGAATGAACACCTTAAGGAATATCCTCAACCAGTGCCTAATGGGAAAGGATGCACAAATACCCCAGCACCCTCCTCCATTGGGGTAGGATATGTCTGAAGTATGGGCTCTATATCATATTCCAGAGTTAGTCCGGTGTTAAGCTAGAGCTGTCTTCTGTATCTTGCTTCCTAGAAGGGTACCCCTTATTAGCTGTCTCCCATCCCTTATCAGTCCTCATTTCTGTCTTGATATTCCTGGCATCTCTCAAAGGAATGACTCGCATTAAAAATCCTCTCCATGCCGGGTGTGGTGGCGCATGCTTGTAATCCCAGTACTTGGGAGGCTGAGACAGGAGGATCGCAGGTTCGCGGCCAGCCTCAGCTACTTAGTGAGGCCCTCAGCTACTTAGAGAGACCCTGTTTCAAAATAAAGAATAAAAAAATAGGGCTGGGGGTGTAGCTCAGAGGTAGAATGCCCCTGGGTTCAATCCCTAGTACCACACACACACACACAAAATCTCCTGTCCACCTACTTTTGGAGAAACCCAAATGAAGATCTGAAGCCCTCGCTTTTTGCTTGGTTATTTTATTCTCTTGGTCCCTGCATAGGAATTAGAAAATGCCGTAGGGATAAAAGCACTTCTAAACATCAAGCTCAATTCTCTGTTCTGCTTTTTTTCCCCTGGGTTCTTGACTCTTCGAGTCCTTCTTACTGATTTCATATCTCTCCAGTCCTTTCAAACAGACTTTTAAAAAAATATATCTGGCTATTAACCGTTGTTCTCAGTGGGAGAGTTGGTCCAACAGGACTGATAGCAGAAATCAATTCCTTGCACAAATCCATATGTGAATTAAAGAAGCTTTAATGAGAACTAAAAGCAGTTGCTACCCACTTCGGTGACATTTTGTGCACTCAGAAATGTCGCCTCAGTATCATAGAAGTGGAAAGTGACCCACCCAAGCTCCAGGCATTCATGCATAAACACTCAGTCACCTTTGGTTCCTTCTTTCCCTTTCTTTTTTATACTTTTATTGGTGCATTATAATTATGCATCACACTGAGGTATAGAGTGATAGAAATATACATGTTCATATGGCTTGGTGCATTTCTCCCCCGGGTCCCATCCCCTCCCTCCTCTTCCCCGTACATGTCATTGCGATTGGCATTGGTAATTTCATATATGTACATGACATTATTTAAACGGTTACCTTCTTTATGTCTTTGTCCCCTCCCTCCCTCCCCTAAACCTCCTCCACCCTCCTATTAGAGTCTCTGCTCCTCTATCTGAAGTCTCTTTTGTTTCCCAATTTCTCTCTAGCTTCCACCTATGAGAGAAAACATTCACCTTTTCGCTTTCTGAGACTGGCTAATCTTTTTTTTTTTGTGGTACTGGGGATGGAATGCAGGGGCGTTCTACCTCCGCGCTACACCCCCGGCCCTATTTTTTATACTTTATTTTGAAACCGGGTCTCACGAAGTTGTGGAGGGCCTCACTAAGGAGAGAGAGAGAGAGAGAGAGAGAGAGAGAGAGACAGACAGGGAGAGAGCGAGAGAGCTGAGGCTGGCCGTGAACCTGGATCCTCCGGTCTCCACCTCCCAAAGTACTGGGATTACAAGCGTGCGCCACCACGCCCGGCTTAGACTGGCTAATCTTGCTTAGCATAATATTCGCAAGTTCCATCCATTTTCCTGCAAATGACATAATTTTGTTTATGGCTGAATAAAATTCCATTGTGTGTATAGACCACAGTTTTGCGAGCCATTCATCTGTTGATGGACATAGGCTAGTTCCACGCTTTGGCGCTTGTGAATTGTGCTGCTATAAACATGGATATGCATGCGTCACTATAATATTCTTTCTTTGGGGGGGGTACTAGGGATGGAACCCAGGTGCATTCTACCTCCGAGCTACACCCCCAGCCCTATTTTTTTATTCTTTATTTTGAAACAGGGTCTCACTAAGTTGCAGTGGGTCTCACTAAGTAGCTGAGGCTGGCTTCGAACCTGGATCCTCCTGTCTCAGCCTTCACTATAATATTCTGACCTCAGTCCCTTTGGAAAGATGCCCAGGAGTGGTATGCTGGGTCCTATGGTGGTTCCATTCCCAGTCTTCTGAGACATCTCCACGCTGATCTCCATAGCAGCTGTACCAGTTAGCAGTCCCACCAACAGTGTAGAAGAGTTCCTATTTCCCTATATTTTCTGACAGTCTCTATGTACTTTGGCTAACTTACTTTGCTCTTATTTTATGAGAAAGCGCAGACTTTTAGATTTGCTATTGTTTTCCTCGCAAGCTCGGGGAGTAATTATCTGGCTTTCAAGGATCATTCACTCACTCCTTTGGGGGAAAAGAGCAAGTGTGAAACACATTTCTTTTCCTTTTCTAGCCAGTAAATATAGTTCAAGAGGGGCACCGTGTAGTGTTTTGCATGGAAAGAGAGGCATTAAGGGACTGAAAAAGTGCTTGTTTGAGGAGAGCGCGATTAAGCCTCATTCCGTAGATTAATAGAGACATCACCAGTCTCGGGGGTTAGCAAGTCAACAATTTCAGGAAAATTAAATTTACATGAAAATCTGGGGAAATGAATAATGTTTCAGTCTTCGTTGGTAGCAGGTCAAAAAGCCACATCCCCATTGGGTTTAGAAGTCTGCTTTACAGTGACTTCTACTGTGACCTATTTTCCCGGCTCTCAGTTTATTGACTCGCTTAAGGCCTCTGCAAGAACCATTTGGGTTCTTTGTCGTTGTTGGTGTCAAACATTCAGGGAACTGTGCCATTGCGCTGAGTCGTGGCGCTCACGCACCATGCGACTTGTTATTTAGTGTCTGCTCTGAAGTTTGATTATGTCCTGGAGGGTGACAAATCCAACCTAATAAATTGTCTCCATAATTAAGGAATCTGGTGCATTGGTGTCATCTAACTTGCTGTTACAAGGATTGCCTTTTAATAATTGCTTGCTGGTTAAAGAAATGGGGGTGTGGTGGGGTAAATAATGTCTTATTTATAATAAGGACAAGTCACAATCTGAATATTGATCTCAGAGTTTCAAAAAAATGATAAGAAAAAAACATGCCCAAATTTTATCATCATGACAATTAAATTCCGGGAAAGCGTGTTCTCTATTCTGAGAATAAATGTCATTTGCTGGTGGAATATTCATTTCCTCCCCCTGGGAGTTGCCGCTCTGAGATCAAAGGGTTTGACAATCTGGCCTTACCCTTCTGAGGTGACGCATCTTAGAAGCTACTAGATACACATGTCATGTGAAAGAGCAAGGAAAGGAAGCCAGCCCCGTCTTCAGTTCTGTGTCCCCCCTTCTTACTTGTGTTACTGGTCAACATTCAACCTAATCTTGGCACGAGTAATTTTGCCTCAAACTTTGTAATTCCTTGAGAAAAAAACCAAGATGCATAGCAATTTTGATTATAGTTTTTACCCGCTGCTGACCTGTGTGAGCTGAATTAGCCCACACAGCCCGAAGCAACTTGAATTCTGAAGCAGAGTCCAAATCAAAGGGCTCGAGACTTTTCTAAGTGTTTCTTGGTGATGGGGCTGTCCGTCTTCCAGTGCAGCTGTCCAAGGAATGGCGGTCACAGTCAGAACAGGGTTTTCCTTTCTTTGTAATTCCCCATATAGGGAACATAAAAGTTAGCATTACTCCATGTATATATTATGTGAGATAAGTTATACCCACCAGATGTTCTGACGATTGTGTGAAAATTTTAATATATTATCATTCATTTAGTCAACATATATATGTTGACATTTAATCAACCATTTAGCAGTATTCTTAGCACATAAGGTATATATGGTATATATATGTGTATACATATATACACGCACATATATACATGTGTGTACATATATACACACATATATGTATATGTATACACATATATGTATATTTATACACATATATACATATATGTGTATACACACATCTATACCTAAGAATATTGCTAAATGGTATATGTTTACATATACACACATATGTACACATATATACATATATAAACATATT
>PVJS01048420.1:0-15062 GCA_004027185.1 Glis glis
CGTGGCCAGCCACAGCTCGCTCTCTCTCCCTCCCTCTCTCTCTCTCTCTCTCTCTCTCTTTCTCTTTCTTTCTCTCTTTCTCTACCTAGTGAGGCCCTCTGCAACTTCGTGAGACCCGGTTTCAAAATAAAGTATTAAAAAATAGGGCCGGGGGTATAGTGCGGAGGTAGAACGCCCCTGGGTTCAATCCCCGGTACCGCAAAAAAAACAAAAAGAAATACATAACAGAACAAGTGAAAGTTCTCTTTAATTCTCCCCCCCAAAGAGAACAGAAGCCCTGTTAATGATTGGCATATTGGCAGGATATTTTTAAGTTTAAATTAGGTATACTTATAGCTACGTATCTTAAGAAACCCTTTTGAAAGAACTTGGGAGATCTGAATTTTATTTTATTTTAATTAATTAATTAATTTTTGTATGTGTGGTCCTGGGGATTGAACCCAGGGGCATTCTACTTCCTATACCCCTAGCCCTATTTTTTATTCTTTATTTTGAAACAGGGTCTCACTAAGTTGTGGAGGGCCTCACTAAGTAGCTGAGGCTGTCCTTGAACCTGCGATCCTCCTGTCTCAGCCTCCCAAGTACTGGGATTACAAGTATGCGCCACCATGCTTGGCTCGGGAGATCTGAAGTTTAATTGACAACCCAAACACAAATTTGGAGTATGGATTTGAGCATAGTTTTTAATCTCTTGATGTCATTATTCTGCTTTTTCTTTCTGTCTTTGTATCAAGGTAAGAGCTACATCTTTTTTTTTTTTTTTTGGTGCTGGTAATTGAACCCAGGGGCATTCTACCTCCGAGCTACACCCCTAGACCTATTTTATTTTTATTTTGAAACAGGGTCTTGCTAGGTTGATGAGAGTCTCACTACTTGCTGAGGCTGTCCTCGAACCTACAATCCTCCTGTCTCAACCTCCCAAGTCCTGGGATTACAGGAGTGCGCCACTACGCCTGGCAAAGAGCTCCGTCTTTAAAACATGAGGAAGAGCTAGTGATGAGTGGGAAGAGTTGGTAAGCATAAGCATGAGATAGTGTTAGTACAAAGCTAGTCTTTTAGTTTTTCTATTTCTTAATTGCTAAATTTTGGATTTTTGCCATTTTGGTTTTCTCCACTTGAAAAATGTAGTTTATTAACCTTGGGAAATGGGGGGAAATAGTATTTTTTATCCTTCCCTATCACATAGCCAGCTGAGCCGGTTAGCTCAGACTTTCCTAAATGATTCATCTTTTGGAAAAGGCCAATCATGGAAAAGTTTCTCCCCTAATAAAGACTTTTCAGGAAGTACTAAGTGAAAATGAAGTTAAAGTGGAATTTCTGATGAAAATACTTGATTTAACTATTGGTAACAATAGGCCTTTTCCTGACAAGATCCCCTCTTGTGTATGAAATGGCCTATAACCTAACTATTCTCCTACTTGAAGATTGAGGGTCCCATCCATTTTTTTTTAATTTTGAAGCAGGGTTTCAGTAAGTTGCTGAAGCTTTCTTCAAACCTGCAATCCTCCTGTCTCAGCCTCCCACGCTTGGCTTTACTTGAAGATATTTTAGCCCAGCGTGGTGGCACACGCTTGTAATCTCAGTACTTGGGAGGCAGAGACAAGAGGATCGCAGGTTCGCAGCCAGCCTCAGCTACTTAGTGAGGCCCTGTTTCAAAAATAAAGAATAAAAATAGGGCTGGGGGTGTAGCTTGGAGGTAGAATGCCCCTGGTTCAGTCCCTGGTAACACACGCGCACACACACACACACACACACACACACACAAAGATTTTTTTTTTTTTTTGCGGTACCAGGGATTGAACCCAGAGGCGTTCTACCTCCGTGCTACACCCCCGGCCCTATTTTTTATACTTTATTTTGAAACCGGGTCTCACGAAGTTGCGGAGGGCCTCACTAGGTAGAGAGAGAGAGAGACAGGGAGAGAGAGAGAGCGTGAGCACGTGCGCACGTGCGCGAGCTGAGGCTGGCCGCGAACCCGGATCCTCCGGTCTCCGCCTCCCAAAGTACTGGGATTACAAGCGTGCTCTACCATGCCCGGCTTAAAAAAAGATATTTTAATAGCCACATCTCTTGTTACTTGTTAAAAGTTCTAGGCATGGTATCAGTGAAAATTAATCTAGCCGGGTGTGATGGCGCATGCCTGTTATCTCAGTACTTGGGAGGCTGAGACAGAAGGGTTGTAGGTTCAAGGCCAGCCTCAACAATTTAGCGAGACTCTGCTTCAAAATAAAAAATAAAATAAGGGGCCGGGGGTGTAGCTCAGAGGAAGAATGCCCCGGGTTCAATCTCCAGTATCCAAAAAGAAGATTAATGTGTAAATATTACTTTGTGTCATTTATCAAGGTCCTTGAGAAAAATACTAGCTTATGTAACATGTTTCTTAATGAATATGAATAAAACTTTGGCACTAAGAAATTAAGAAAGATATTCCCACAGGTCGCACTTCTTCAGTCTCCTCTGGGGCACTTCCTGTGTGTCATATTGTCATGACTTGCTTTCGTGATTGGCTGTCATTCTGGACTGCAGAGGCCACGCGGTGCCAGGCTCTGCTTGCTGTCCAGAACATGTTTACTTGGGAGGCTACTAGAAAAGTGTTGTCAGTCCTGTAGTAAAAGAAGAAAACAACAACACCAAGTGTGTTATGTAATGTGGACCATTCCATCTTCACCTTCTCTCTCACCAGTGTTCTAAAATTTCACAATGGGGCCAGGCGTGGTGGCACACGCCTGTAACCCCAGTCCTCAAGAATCAAGACAGGAGGATCACAGGTTTGAGATCAGCCTCAGCAATGTAATGAGAGTCTTAGCAGCCTAGGGAGACTCCGTTTGAAAAAAAAAAAGGCTGGGGGTGTAGCTCAGATGTAGAGTGCCCCTGGGTACAATTAAAAAAAATTTCACAGTAGTGTTCCTTGATGTGGGTCTTTTTTTTGTGTGTGTGGTACTGGGGATTGAACTCGGGCATTCTACCTCCAACCTACACCCCCAATCTATTTTATTCTTTAATTTTGAAACAGGATCTCACTAAGTTGCGGAGGGCCTAAGTTGCTGAGCCTGGCTGTGAACCTGCGATCCTCCTGTCTCAGCCTCCCAAATGCTGGGATTACAAGCGTGCGCCACCACGTCCGGCTGAGGTGGATCTTTAAATATTTGTTTTGTCAAGTGTTCGTGTGTGTGTGTGTGATGTATTGTGTGTGTTTTTGTGGTACTGGGGATGGAACACCACTGAACTACATCTCTCGTCCTTCTTATTTTATTTTGAGATAGGGTCTCACTAAATCACCCAGGTTGACCTCAAATTTGAGATCCTCCTGCCTCAGCCTCCCAAGTAGTTGGGATTACAGTCATGTGCCACCATACCCAGTTTCTGTGGTTCTTTTTGTAGTAAGTCATTCTTTTTTTGTGTGTGTGTGTGGTGCTGGTGATTGAACCTAGGGGCATTCTACCTCCAAACTACACCCCCAGCCCTATTTTAGTTTTTATTTGGAAAGAGAGTCTTGCTAAGTTGCCGAGAGCCTCGCTAAATTGCAGAGGCTGGTTTCAAACCTGCAATCTTCTGTCTCAGCTTCCCAAGTACTGGGATTACAGGCATGCACTACCACATCCAGCTGGTAACCCATTCTTGTAGGAAATTTTCTTTTCTTGTTGGTAACTTCCCGTTTTCTCCTTTTCTGAAGTTTCTCTCAGTTGAATAGATGTAATGGGGTTAGGCTAGGCTCAGGTAGCAAACTCCACACCTCAGTAACAACACAGTACCGTGTGTATTTCTTTCTTTCTGGTCCACAGCCCAGTATGAGTGGGAGCACTCTCTTATAAGGCAGCCCTCTAGAGCACACAGCCTTAGAGGATATTGCTGCAAGGGAAAAATGAGTAGATTTTCATTTAATTCCCCTGTTTTCACAGTGGGACTTTAGTGCTATCCTTTGTGAGTCAGGAGCTTCTGTGATTTTCATTTCTTCAGAGGATAATGGGTCCTGCTGGGTGGGGAGTGGAGGGCAGCAGGCTGTGTTTTGAGATGGGGAAAGGGATCTGAGGCCTAGTTGCTCCTGATGCAAACTTGCAGCTGGTTTCAGCCTGCTCCTCTCTTCCACCCGCAAAGGTTCCTGTTATCTCAATTTAAGGAGCCTCTTCTGGGTACTCTAGTACAGATTAGCTTGTTTGTTTTTGCTACTCCATATAGCTACAGGCTCAAGAGACCAGAGACAACAAAAACAAAAGCCAGTTACTACTTGTCTACTTGCTTCCTACTTGTGAATATTTGGTTGGCATATTTTCTGTCATGCCTCTTCTCATCACCCTTTTATAGTTTTATCTTTTTAAATTTACTCAGCACTATTTAGTCGGGCTTGATAGGAGTGGAGAATAAAGCTTGCGTTCAGACCACCATGCATAAGTGGCAGTTTCTACTGGTTCTTAATTCACCACCTCATGTCTGTCCCAGATTCTGTCCAGGACAAGGAAACTTCAAAGAACTCTTTCTCCCCATGACCCCAGGACACCGCATTGAGCCTCAGATTTGATGTGATTTTACTTTGGTTATCTATATAGCAATGTAAGAAGTCACCCTCAAATTTAGTGGCTTAAAAAGTCATTTTGTGTGCCAGGCATGGTTGTGCATGCCTATAATCCCAGTAGTTGGGAAGCTGAGACAGGAGGAACACAGGTTTGAGGCCAGCCTTAGCAAGGCCCTCGGCAACTTAGAACCTTTTTCAAAATAAAAAAAATAGGGCTGGGGTGTAGCTCAGAGGTAGAATGCCCTGGGTTCAATCCCCAGTACCACCACCAAAAAAGGGCCTAGGGCTGGAAGGTAGGGCTTGGTGGTGCAAGCCTGTAATCCCAGCACTTGGGAGACTGAGACAGGAGAATCACAGGTTCAAGGCCAGCCTCAGCAACTTAGTGAGGCCCTCAGCAACTTAGTGAGACCCTGTTTTAAAAAAAAAAAAAAATAGCTGGGCATGGTGGTGCATGCCTGTAATCCCAGTACTTGAAAGGCTGAGACAGGAGGATCGCAGGTTTGAAGCCAGCCTCAGCAGTTTACTCAGCAACCTAGTGAGACCCTGTTTCCAAATAAGAAATAAAACCGGCCTGGGGGTGTAGCTCGGAGGTAGAATGCCCCTGGGTTCACCCCAGTACCACAAAAAATAAAATAAATAAATAAAATAAAATAGGGCTGGGGTGTAGCTCAGAGGTAAAACACCCTTGGGTTCAATCACCAGTAACATACACGTGCATACGCTCACGCTCGCTCATTCTTTCTCTCTCTCTCACTCGTTCTCTCTCTCTCTCTCTCTGTCTCTCAAGAAAACCCCAGGATCAGTTGTTTCGTTACGATGTTTCACAGTTCTAGGAATGATGGCTCAGCTAGGTGGTGGTTGCTCAAGGTCTCTTGTTCAGTTGTCGTCACACGGGGACTGGTGCTGGAGCCCTCTCAGAGTTTCCCTCACTCCCATGTCATGCTGGGCCAGGAGGACAGACTCCTCCGGCATCTGTGTCTTTGTGGTCTTTCTACATTATCTCTTCAGCAGAGTGGCTTCAGAGTATACTTTTTATGTGGTGACTGGGAGTTCCAAAGGTGCATTCTCAGAAGAGATAGCCAGGTGGGAGCTGTGTCTCTTTTAACAGCTAGTCTCAGAGCTCATGTAGTAAGTACCATTTTCATGAAACTCTGAATTGAGACAGCCACAATGACCCATTCAGTTTCAAGGGATAGTGTTAGGGTTCTGGAAGAGCAAGTGGGTTGGGAAATTTGTGACAACCATTTTTGGAAAATACTGTCTGTTGCCAGGTTCTCTGTAGCATTGCTGCTTAATCTCTGGATAGTCTTGTGTGTGTGTGTGTGTGTGTGTGTGTGTGTGTTGCTGGGATTGAACCCAGGGGCATTCTACCTCTGAGCTACACCCCCAGCCCTATTTTATTTTTTATTTGGAAACAGGATTAGGGCTCATCTAGCTAAGTTGTTGAGACTGGCTTTGAACCTGTGATCCTCCTGTCTCAGCTCCCTGAATACTGGGATTACAGGCATGCGCCTCCATGCCTGGCTGGATAGTCTTGAATAAGGAACATAACCCCTTAGATTCCAGTTTTCTTGCTCATGGATGTAAATGCGTCAGCCAGCTGTTGCTCTAGTAATGCTGTGTAGCCAACGGTCCCGGATTCAGCAATGCACAAGTCAGCCCTTATTTGTGGCTCTTGTGCCTCTGGGTATCTGGAGTTTGGCTGTGCTCATATTGGCTCCAAGCTTAACCCTTATTCTGTGCCAACTGTATACATGGTACAGTACTAAGTGCAGGAGTGAGAGGACCCTTAATAAGAAATTTGTCCTTGAAGGTGAATAAATAAGCCAGGCGTGGTGGTGCATGCCTGTAATCAAGGTGAACAAATAGACTTGTGTTCCCTCAAAGATGGAATTCATAGAATTTACCTGTCATTATTCTTGGCCAATCTTTTTCTGGATGACTTGGTTGAACATTCCTAATGCAGTGATCATAATCTTGGACCCTTCTGCTGATATATTGGAATTTATTTTTTATTTTTTTGTGCCAGAAATTGAACCCAGGGAGCATTCTACCTCTGAGCTACACCCCAAACCCTTTTTATTTTTTATTTGGAAAGGGGGTCTCTCTGAGTTGCCAAGGCTGGCTTCGAATCTGCAATCCTCCTGTCCTAGCCTCCCTAGTACTGGGATTACAGGCATGTGCCACCATGCCTGGCTTAGATTGGAATTTAAACAAAATTCCTCAGATGTTTTTGTTGACCTGCCAAGCAGAAGCAAGCATTAGATATTTCTCCTCTCTTTATCTGAAATTTCAGGCACCGTAAGTATCCTTATTTGTTCCTTTAGGACTCTTTTTTTTTTTGCAGTACTAGGGATTGAACCCAGGGGCATTCTACCTCCGAACTACACCCCCAGCCCTATTTTTTAATTCTTTATTTTGAAACAGGGTCTCACTAAGTTGCGGAGGGCCTCACTAAGTAGCTGAGGCTGACCGGGAACCCGGATCCTCCGGTCTCAGCTTCCCAAGTACTGGGATTACAAGCGTGCACCACCACGCCAGGCTAAGACTCAGTTTTATTGAGGGCAGTTTTCCAGATTGAAATTACCCAGGATTTTCAGTTGTGTTGCATTCTGCCACTCTCAAATTAGTGCTCATTTGTCCAGTTTTAAGGTATTTTGTTTCATCTTTGGATTGTTTTAGGTGTTGAACAGGAAGGAGCCTTTGGCAGAGTATTTTTAATTCTTCATATACTATCACTTTTCCTTGAAATAATGCCAGTGTTTTCCTCCCCCGTGTTCCATTCCCCCACGTGGGCTTCCAGTGGACCTGGTCCGGGTGCTAATCTCCATGTGAGGTGCACTGTGAGGGCCTTTGTGTCAACAAGTCACAGAGGACTGAGATTCATTGGGGACTCCTGGAGTGTGCCTCAGATGTAATGGAGGGGACTTTGGGAAATAAAATTCACATATATTGTTTCATTTGTTAATTTTAGTGAGGGAAAATATCTGTATCTAGAATGGCTATAGTAAACTTTACTTGGGAAGCTCAGCAGCCAGAATTCTTTGACAGTCCCATGGTGGATATGTTCCTAGTTTCATTCATCCCCTTTTCTTAGATTTCATTTTTCTCTCCTTATTCCTGTTGTAAATTCTGTGTCTCTTTCCTTGGAACAGGGTGACTAAGGAAGTGGACGCTACATCTAAAGAAGCCAAATCCTTCTTCAAGCAAAACGAGAAAGAAAACCCCCAGGCTAACGCCCCTTCGGCTGTGCCGTCGCTTGCTGCCGGGTCGGGGTGAGTGTTGGAGTCTCGGTCCCAAGTGCGGGTGGTATTTGGAAAGCTGTTTTCTGTGCAAGGACCTGCTTTCACTGCAGCTCTTGTGACTCCTTTCATTCTTTTTCTTTTCTTTGTAGTACTGGGGATTGAATTCAGGGGCATTCTACCTCTGAGCCACACCCCAGCCCTATTTTATTTTTTTATTTTGAAATAGGGCCTCACTAAGTAGCTGAGGCTGGCCGTGAACCTGCGATCCTCCTGTCTCAGCCTCCCAAGTACTAGGATTACAAGCATGCGCCACCACGCCCGGCTTTGGTGTACCATCTTAGGATGCGTTTACCCAGAGGCATACCCTGAGACAAAGGTTTGAGTGCAAATCATTTATGTGAGAAATGACTCCAGGAAGCCCCCGGAGGGAGGCGGAAGGGAGGACGGCAGCGAGATGAGAGTGAGTTCTCAAGCTAGTTGCCAGAGCGTGGCTGGTGCTCAGTCCTGCTGCAGCTCAGAGCTGTGAGGAGCACAGTGAGGGCCCGGAGGCTGGGCCCTTCACCCTCTGAACTCAAGACCTCACACATGCAGGCACGTACTCGACCCTGAGCTACATCCCCAGCACCCTTCCCTCCCTTTCATATATTTAGCTTTAAGACTGCTCTTGTTATGTTGCCTAGGCTGACCTCAAACTCTTGGGTTCAAACCATCTTCCCTCCTCAGGTCCTGAGTAGCTAGGATTACTGGCATCACTGTGCCTGTTTAATAAAATGATATTTACTCTTACTACATGTAATTCACTTTGACTTTCTATTATTGTGTATAGTCTATGTCATTTTAAAAATGTTATAGCCGGGCGTGGTGGCGCAGGCTTGTAATCCCAGTACTTGTGAGACTGAGACAGGAGGATCGTGGGTTCGCAGTCAGCCTCAGCTACTTAGTGAGGCCCTCTGCAACTTAGTGAGATCCTGTTTCAAGATAAAGAATAAAAAATAGGGCTGGAGGTATAGCTCGGAGGTAGAATGCCCCTGGGTTCAATCCCCAGTACTGCAAAAAAAAAAAAAAAATGCTATGACCCAGCCAGGTATGGTGGCACACGCCTGTAATCCCAGTACTTGGGATGCTGAGACAGGAGGATCACAGGTTTGAGGCCAGTCTCAGCAAGTTAGCAAAACCCTCTTTCAAAATAAAAAGTAAAATAAAGCTAGGGTGTATCTCTGAGGTAGAATGCTTTTGGGTTCAACCTCTAGGGTTCAACCTCTAGGACTACATGTAATTCACTTTGACTTTCTATTATTGTGTATAGTCTGTGTCATTTTAAAAATGTTATAGCTGGGTGTGGTGGCGCACGCTTGTAATCCCAGTACTTGTGAGGCTGAGAGCAGAGGATTACGGGTTCGCAGTCAGCCTCAGCTCTTAGTGAGGCCCTCCACAACTTAGTGAGACCCTGCTTCAAAATCAAGAATAAAAAATAGGACTGGGGTGTAGCTTAGAGGTAGAATGCCCCTGGGTTCAATCCCCAGTACCACACACACAAAAAAGAAAATATTCTCTGTAATAATGATGAAAATAACTAGAGAGGGAGCAGTGGCAGCTTACAAAGTGAGCCTGTGTAAGTCTGGAGTCACTTGCATGTAAATCTGTCTCCCTGTTTCTGTACTCATGCCTGTCTTTCTAAAATAAGAAATCTGCTCAGATGGTGGCTGTATTAGGGAGACCCAGCAGGAAACAGATGGCATCCTCAAATTATGATACTTTGTGGAGAGTTAATAACTCACAAAGTAATGGGAAAACCACAGGGACAGGAATAGTATGGTGTCCCTGGGGCTAGTAATAATGAGACTTCATTGCCACCTGTAGACCTGAAGGGGCAAGGGAGAACCGGTGATAGCAGCGGAAGACAGGGTTATGTGGAATGAGCCACCCCACAGGAATTGAGATTTTTGGTTGAGCCAGGGCCCTCCCAGGGCAAAGGCAAGGGAGTATATGCCCAGATTCACTCTTCCTCCCTCCCCTAGTCTCTTGCCAGGACATTTCTTTACCCACTGAAGCTTGTGAAAGAAAAAATTACTATTGACACTTATTAAAACAGTTAGGAAGACTTGATTCAGGACTTTTGTGACTTCAAGATCATTTTTAGAGGGGGAAGAAAGAGCTCAATTCTGAATATACAAAAGTAGCTGAGGATTTATAGCAGACAGTGGGGGCAGTGGATAGGAAATTACTAAGAGGAGGCATCAAGAGTTTGGGGGGATTCTTTTTTTTTTTCAGTTGGGGATTGAACCCAGGGGCTTTCTACCTCCGAGCTACACCCCCAGCCCTAGTTTTTATTCTTTATTTTGAAACAGGGTCTCACTAAGTTGTGGAGGGCCTCACTAAGTAGCTGAGGCTGGCTGGGAACCCGGATCCTGTGGTCTTGGCCTCCCAAGTACTGGGATTACAAGTGTGTGCCACCATGCCTGGCTGGGGGATTCTTGCTAAACAGATTTAACAGGATTCTTGCTGAAGGCAAGCTAGGGTGATTGGATGTCAACATAGGGGATCTCTCTGAATGGATTTAGCAGGATTCCTGCTAAAACTGGGCTGTGGTGTCCAGCAAGTACAGGGGCCAGTGCAAGGCTTACTAGAAAATAGGGCTGAGAGGAGTCTGACTAAAGTCTGATTAAGGAGAGTCTTCCTCAAGCTGTGTATTCAGGGCAGCTTCTGGGCACAGAACAGCAGGGAGGAGGGCACAGAGGGACTCTGGAAGGTTGACCAGGAGCTACTACTGAGAACCATTCCAGTGAAATATTTTTCAATAGATTAATGAAAACTGCTGACACCCTTGTAAAGGGAGTAAAGTGAAATTTGACCAAAATCAATTTCTTTGAAAGCTATAATGGAACATAAGAGATTACAGGGATATGTCTGCCAAATCCCTGCATAAAAGTCTTAAGAGCTGTACATGGAAATGGAGACACATTTAACTTTGATACGGCGTGCCTTGAATTTCTGATCAATCCAGAATGGTCTTCAAGGTTGATCTGCTCATTTTTCTGAAATTCATCTCAGAAAGCTTTTACAGTTGCAACTACTTGGGAAGAGACTCTGCCAGCAGGAATGCAGCTGCTGTGAGGTTTCAGAGTGTTAGTGCAAACGCTCCGCTCCGCTGCCAGCTCCACTTGTAGGGTATGGCTAGTCTTTGAGGGAAGAATCTACAGAAGTAATCTGAGTCAAAGAAAATTATCTTAGTGGAGTAAAATACTTTTTCTATAGATTTTTTTTCATGTTAGGAGCTGTTTCAGTTTATAGAAATTGTGCAGAAGAAACACTTTATTTGTTTATTTTTCTTTTCTCTAAACAGATACAAGCAATACAGGAAAGCCAGAGCAGGAGAGTAAAACATCCTGTCCCACATCTTTTGCTAACAAATAAGAACAGATTCAGAGGAGCCAATGTTTGTAACTGAAAATGCATTTCCTCCACATGTTTAAAATAGCACACGGCCTAGGCTATAAAAAGCTAAAGTTTATGCTTTGGGAATGGAGTAAACTCTGTTTTAATTAGAGGCCGGAATCAGACTACAAGAAGTACTCTGTCTACATTTGGTAGTAGAAAGCACAGTGCTTACTTAGTGTGGCTAAATTCCCATGTTCTTGTCATTCCAGGCTTGATCCACTTCCTGCTCTGCACCCCAACCCTTACTACCACTGTTTACATCCAGCGTGTGTGTGTGTGTGTGTGTGTGTGTGTGTGTGTGTGTGTGTATTACTGGGGATTGAGCCTAGGGGCATTCTACTTCTGAGCTACACCCCAGCTCTATTTTATTTTTTATTTTAAAGCAGGGTCTTGCTAAGTTGCTGATAGCCTCACTAAGTTGCTGATGCTGACTTTAAACCCGCAATCCTCCTGTCTCAGCCTCCCAAGTACTGGGATTACAGGCGTGCACCACCACGCCCAGCACAGTTAACTTTCTGATCTCTCCCAATCCCCTCAGAATTGAGTCAACGTGAACTTTGCTCATTTTAGCTTCGTTTTTACATTTTTCAATATATTGTCTTTTGAAAGAGAGCATTAAGCCTTGAGTGCCTAGATTTCTTTTACCATGACCTCTCTGAAGCACATACCGTTGTGTATGTAAGCTTTAGCTGTAGGAAAGAGACTAATGGAAAACTGTAATGTCCAGTAACACTATAAGACACTGATTAGAAAAAGGAAAAGGCAGTTTTCGTCTGTCAAAATGAATTGTAGAAGTAACAAGGGAATTAAATCTTTGATTTGAGCCGGATGTGGTGGCGCAGGCTTGTAATCCTAGTACTGGGGAGGCTGAGACAAGAGGATCACAGGTTCAAGGACAGCCTCAGCAATTTCGTGAGGTTCTCAGCAACCTAGTGAGACCCTGTTTCCAAATAAGCGATAAAATCAGTGTGGGGGTATAGCTCAGAGGTAGAATGTTTCTAGGTTCAATCCCAGTACCACACACACACACAAAAAAAATCTTTGATTTGTTTCCAGAACCAGCTTTAAACTTTCTACTCAGTGAGATTTCCTGTTTGATGACAATTTTGAATTTTAGTTGACTTTGGAGTTGCTCTGTTCTAATTTTATTACTGTTTGTAAATTGATGTTCTTGACCTTCCCACTAACTTTGGAATTAAACTTTGTTATTTGTGGTGGATGTGGTGCTGTCAGTAGGAGGTGTTCAGAAATGTGTGGTTAGCTTTTTGTGACAGTGACTCAGAAGCCACTGTTACCTAGTGGGTGGGGTTCAGGAATGCAAAGTGACCTGCATTATTTAGGATAGTTTGCATACGGAATTATTTTCCTTTCTAAAATTCCTTTTGAGCCGGGTGTGGTGGTGCACGCTTGTAATCCCAGTACTTTGGGAGGCAGAACTGGGTTCGTGGCCAGCCTCAGCTCTCTCTCTCTCTTTCTCTCTCTCTCTCTCTCTCTCCCTCTCTCTCTCTCTCTCTCTCCTTAGTGAGGCCCTCCGCAACTTCGTGAGACCCGGTTTCAAAATAAAGTAAAAATAGGGCCAGGGGTGTAGCGCAGAGGTAGAATGCCCCTGGGTTCAATCCCCGGTACCACAACAACAACAAAAAATCTGGATTACTGGCCAGGCGTGGTGGCGCACGCTTGTAATCCCAGTACTTGGGAGGCGGAGACCGGAGGATCCCGGTTCGCGGCCAGCCTCAGCTACTTAGTGAGGCCTCCGCAACTTCGTGAGACCTGGTTTCAAAATAAAGTATAAAAAATAGGGCCGGGGGTGTAGCTCGGAGGTAGAATGCCCCTGGTTCAATCCCTGGTACCGCAAAAAAAAAAAAAAAAAAAGAAATCTGGATTACTGTTTTTTCTTGAGAAATGAGATATTCTGCAGCTGCCCTCTCTCATACCCTACTGAAAAACATGTTAGAACAAAATACATGGGGTTTGCCCTTTCCTGGTCGCTAACTCCACTGCTTCATTTGTTATCACCTTGGTTGTTACAGGCAAGTGTTTCTCCCACCCTGGGGTGACATATTTCCTATGAATGACCACGCGAGTTTTTTTTTTAAATAAACAATTTGTTTTATAGATTAAATATCAAATATACTGTCTTCTCAGACTGTAGGTTGAATGTTTTGTCACTATTCTGGGCATGTAGCTGAGAGGTAGAGCACATGCCTAGCATGCTCAAGGCGGTGTTTAATCTCCAATAAAAATGGAATTTTTTTCCTTTTTTTTTTTGCAGTACTGGGGATTGAACCCAGGGCATTCTATCTCTGAGCTACACCCCCAGCCCTATTTTTTTATTGTTTATTTTTGAAACAGGGTCTCACTAAGTTGTGGAGGGCCTCACTAAGTAGCGAGGCTGGCCATGAACCCAGATCCTCCTGATTCAGCCTCCCAAGTACTGGGATTACAAGCATGCTCCACCACGCCTGGCTTGTCACCCTTTTTAAAAGAATAAAGAGCTCCAATTTATTGACTGCTTAGCCAAATTTAAGGCACAGTGCTAAATGAAGTACTATATTACTTAATTTAATCCACATAAACACTTAAAAAGTTAAACACCAACTTTGTGCCCATTTCACAAATCAGGACACTGAGGCTCAGAGAGACACTGTTAACTTGGTGGAGTTACATAGTTGGTGATGGGTGCAGCCAGAATTCTAGTGCAGACCAATTTGAGACCAAAGCCTGAGCCACTGTGTCATACAGCTGTTCGTTTTTACCCTCCCGATTGGCCTTTTTGTTAAAAGAATCTCTTCAAGTTGAGCACGTGTGATCCCAGTACTTGGAAGGCTGAGACAGGAGGATCACAGGTTTGAGGCCAGCTGTAATAACTTAGAGAGTCCCTGTTTCAAAATAAATAAATATGGGGTGGGAGTGTAGCTCAGAGGAAGAATGCCCCTGGTTCAATCTCCAGTACCAAAATAAGACTTTATAACTAAGAGGGATTCTTTGAAAGCTATTTTATTACTTTTAAAGGAAGCAAAATGGTTGTTTTCTTCCTTTTCCTTTGTAAATCTTTCCTACCCTCAATCATGGGCATACCAGGTTTTCTATACTATATTCCTATATTATTTCTACCTTGTTAAATTGAAGGGACTCACACATTTATAAAAACAGGTTCCAGGTGTGTTTGTATATTGTTACCTGTCAACAATGAAGTTGTGGACAAGATGTGATCAGTTACCTGGGAAATAATGGCTATTCCTGTTTCCATATGTAACCAACTCCTACTGAGATGTGACTCATACCTTGCTGCAGCTTATGTCAGGGTGTGGCCAGGGGAGCCAGATAAGCGATCCCATGCCCAACTCAGGGTAAGCGCATTTCTGTGGCATTTGTTCCAGAATATGACTATCTAGAGATATCATTCCCCCCTCCCCCTGCAATGCTGGGGATCCAACCCAGGGCTTCACACAAGCTAGGCAAGTGCTTTATCACTGAGCTATATCCCCAGTCCCAGAGATAGCTTTTAAGAGGATGTTTCAGGATGGGCATGGTGGTTTATGCCTATAATCCCAGCTCTGGGGAGGCTGAGGAAAGAGAATTGCAACTTTGAGCCTGGACAACCTAGACCCTGTCTCAAAAAAGGGCTGGAAGCCGGGCGTGGTGGCGTACGCTTGTAATCTCAGTACTTTGGGAGGTAGAGACCAGAGGATCCGGGTTCGCAGACAGCCTCAGCTCACGCGCGCTCTTTCTCTCTCTCTCTCTCTCTCTCTCTCTCTCTCTCTCTCTCTCTCTCTCCTTAGTGAGGCCCTCCGCAACTTCTTGAGACCCGGTTTCAAAATAAAGGATAAAAAAATAGGGCCGGGGGTGTAGCTCGGAGGTAGAACGCC
>PVJS01048421.1:0-15059 GCA_004027185.1 Glis glis
TGAATCTATGGAATTACTGTCATAAATTATACCAACATCATTCTCAGTGCTACATGTGGGGGGGGGCAGGGGGAGGCGGGGGGGAGGGACACCAAGAGCTGTGTGCATGTATGTTTTAACACCAAACTGATACTCATTGTGATGTGAGGCTACAATGCACCAATAAAAACATAAAAAAAAATAGGTAAAGTATGATGGGATAGAGCCCAAAGCAAGCAGAACAGATCACTTCCACTGATGACAAATATCCCAAGCCCATTGACAGGTGCTATTATACTGAACAAGCTGGCTTGCCATCTTTAAAAATCAGTCAAGACTGACGGGTTGGTGCATGCTTGTACTCCCAGTACTTGGGAGGCTGAGGCAGGAGGATTGCAGGTTTGTGGCCATTCTCAGCAACTTAGTGAGGCCCTCCGCAACTTAATGAGATCCTGTTTCAAAATAAAGAATAAAAAATAGGGCTGGGGGTGTACCTCAGAGGTAGAATTCCCCCGGGTTCAATCTCCAGTACCACACACAAATAATGATAATAATGATAATAATAATAATAAATCATAGAGTCAGTTCTTCATTGTGTATTTAGTCAAGCTTTTTTTAACATCTTTCAATAGTTTTGTTATTATACTTTTATCTTATTTTTATTAACATGTATTAAGAGCAAATGGGGTTCAGTGTGATATTTCAACACATGCATACAACATGCTCTGATCTATATCACACTATTCTCCCATTATAATTGAGAGTCCAACAGTTACATTTTTTAGAAAGCTTTCTCAAACTAATCATATACAATTACTTATTTATTTTATTATTTACCTTTAAATAATTTAATTTAGAAACAAATTTCTTTCAAGCCAGGTGTAGTGGCGGACACTTGTAATCCCAGTACCTGGGAGGCTGAGACTGGAGGATTCTGGTTCGTGGCCAGCCTCAGCAACTTAGTGAGACCCTGTTTCAAAATAAAGAATAAAAAATAGGGCTGGGGGTGTAGCCCAGAGGTTGAATGCCCCTGAGTTCAAAATGAAACAAATTTCTTTCAACAAATACTGCAAAATTTCCCAATTGGGTTTTACAAGTCTTCATATATCACCTTTCAATAAAAATATACCTTATTTTCCATTGCTAGTTGTTTAAAACTTGTTTATTTTTTCTGACTTACTTCATTTCTGTTCCTTAGTGTCAGTCATTATCTGCAATAAATAAAAGCTGCAAGGTAGCAAAAATGTGTGTATATAAAATTCTAATAAAAACAACTAGGAGAGTGCTATACATACTCACAGATTTAATGCATCATTCAATTGAATGCAGCAATTAGCATCTATCAAAGCATGTAAATGTTGTATGCTTTATTGCCAAACCATAAATTGTTGTAGGTATTTTAATGGATTGGGTCAATGATGTTAGAAAGAAATTCATCATGTTGGATGTCACTGGGAGAAAAAAAAAAGTCCTGAAGCTGAATGAGTGTGCTTCAAAGCTCCTCTCTCTTTATATTATTGTCAAGTTTTCTGTTGGAATCTCTTATAAAAAAACATATTATTCCTAGGAATTATGATCCGAAGAAAACTTAGCTCTTAGTTTTTCTTTTCACCGTAGTAAATTTTACCTGTAATATAAACAAAGACAATGCTTTTTGTGAATTGTGCTGCTATGAACATGGGTATGCATATATTACTGTATTTCTCTGGTTTCAACCCCTTTGGAAAGATACCCCGGAGTGGTATAGCCAGATCATATGGTGGATCAATATCTAGTTTTCTAAGGAGTCTCCACATTACCTCCATAGTGGCTGAACTAGTTCGCAATCCCACCAACAGTGTAGAAGAATTCCAATTTTCCCAGGTGTCCATCAAAGATGGATGGATTACAAAATTATGGGAAATACACACAATGGAATTCTATTCAGCTTTAAAGAAGAACAAAATTATGTCACTTGCAAGAAAATGGAAGAACCTGGATAACATTAAGTGAGATTACCCATTCACAGAGAGTGAAGGGTCATATGTTTTCTTTTTCTTTTTTTTTTTTTTTTTGCAGTACCAGGGATTGAACCCAGGGGCTTTCTACCTCCATGCTACATCCCCAGCCCTATTTTTTATACTTTATTTTGAAACCAGGTCTCACGAAGTTGCAGAGGCCTCACTAAGTAGCTGAGGCTGGCCATGAACCCTGATCTTCCTGTCTCTGCCTCCCAAGTACTGGGATTACAAGCGTACGCCACCACACCTGGCTGGGTCATATGTTTTCTCTCAGATGCAAAAGCTAGGGAGTAATTGGGATACCAGAGGGACTCCAGACAATGGAGGAGAAACTTCAGTGGAGCCAGGGAGGTGGTCTATGGGAAGAGGAGGGGGAAGATTGAAGTTCATTAATGGAATTACTATCATCGACTATGTGTACATATGTGAAAATACCAACATCAACCTCAGTACTCTGTATTGGGAAGGGGGGAGTAGGGGTTAGGGTTAGGGTCAAGTGCTGTGTGCATGTATGTCACTGTCAACATGATTTACATTATGATGTGAAAATATAACACACTAATAAAACCACATTAAAAAAAGAAAATGCTAACATGCTAAAGTATTTTACCATATGTTTTTTTGCCACCCTGAATTAAAGACATCAATTTTAAGCTGGGTGTTTTGGCACATGCCTGTAATCCCAGTACTTGGAAGGCTGAGACAGGAAGATTGTAGGTTTGAAGACAGCCTCAGCAACTTGGAAAGTCCTTCAGCAACTTAGTGAGACTCTGTTTCAAGCTATAAAATAGGTCTAGAGGTGTAGCTCACAGGTAGAACACCTCAGGGTTCAATCCCCAGTACACCACACACACACACACACACACACACACACACACACACACACGACATCAATTGGAAATATCAGCATCATTTATTTTAAAAATCAACCAATATGAATAAGGGATGATCTTTATTTTTCTAATTTCCTAAAGAGGTTTCATTTTTTCCTGTATTGTTCACATTCATGATTTTCTGATATTCCTGATTCATGATCTAAACATTTCATCCATCTTCCACAGATAAGATAATCAAAATATATACTTGCTCTTACCCACTCATGCTTATATTTATGGAAACCTATTCATTTAATAAAAAAGGCAATGAAAAAATAAAATAACAAACTTTTTCCTATTAAAATAATATGGAAAGTAGAAGTCATTTCTTAGATATTATGTTTAGAAAGAAAAATGTGAATAGCAAAAAATAAATGATGTCAAAAGGATGAGAGGTGGTCATGGGAAGCTGTGTGTTTCATACTAAGGACTTTGATTGTACCACCTAGGAAAAGATCAGAAAGTTATAACTGTACAAGTGACAAAGTAAAATTTGCATTATAAGCCAAGCATGATGGCGCACAATTGTGAGTCCATGACTTGAGAGGCCGAGACAGGAGGATCACAGGTTTGATTGAACACAGCCTCAGCAACTTAGCAAGACTCTCAGCAACCAAGCAAGACCTTGTTTCAAAATAAGATATAGCTGGGGTGTAGCTTGGAGGTAGAATGACTCTGGGTTCAATCCCTAGTACTCTCCCCTGCAAAAAAAAAAAAATTGTATCACAGAGTTACTCTGGGTGCTGTGTTAACGATAAAGGACAGAGGAGTAGACATAAAGCAGAAAGATGGTTAGGAGGCTACTGATGAAATTCAAGGAGATTCCAATGCCATAGGCAAGGATAGAGGCTAGAGATTACAGTATTGTACCTGTAACGAGGCCAATATTAAGGTTTACAATGTAAGCACAGGCCAGAAGAGAGTTGTCATTAACTTCTAGCTGGAAGTATCCAGGAAAAATTATTTTATTGTTTTTGATTTGCTTGTCTGTATTTGCTTTTTTTTCTGGTAGGGGTCAGAAGAGGGTGTTAGAATCTCACACTTGAACATGTTATCTTGGAGTGGCTCTCATTATGTATAAAGACTTGATTATGCAGTTGGATACATGAGCCAGGATTCAAGGAAGTGCTCAGGGATGGACAAATAATTTAAGAATTGTTAGAATAAGATGGCATTTTCAGTTATGAGACTGAGTAAAATTACCCAGGATATCAATGCAGATTAATAAATGCTTCAAGGAATGAACCCTGGGGCATGTTAGCATGAACACATAAAAGAGAACAGGAGACTAAGAAAAGAAAGCCCAAAGAAGTTGAAGGAATGAAAAGAGTTTGATGTCCTGAAAAATCAAATCATTTTGAATAGTTAAGTTTCTAATTACATTTCACATTGTTAAGCACATTTACTACTAAAATGTTAGTTCACATTTTTTCATTGTGGTAAAACATACCTAATATAAATTTACTGTGTGTGTGTGTGTGTGTGTGTGTGTGTGTGTGTGTGTGTGTGTGTTACTGGGAAATGAACCCAGGTATGTCTACCACTGAGTTCTACCCCCAGCCTTATTTTATTTTTTATTTAATTTTTTCTTTTGTCTTTCTGGGAATTGAACCCAGGGGCATTCTACCTCCGAGCTACACCCTCAGCCCTGTTTTATTTTTATTTGGAAACAGGGTCTCCCTAAGTTGCCGAGAGTCTTGCTAAGATGCTGAGGTTGCCTTTGAACCTGCCATCCTCCTGTCTTAGCCTCCCAAATACTGGGATTGCAGGTGTGCACCACCATGCTTACCTCATTTTTAAATTTTGAAACAGGGTCTCACTAAGTTGCTGAGCCTGGCCTTGAACCTGTGATCCTCCTGTCTCATCCTCTCAAATACTGCTATTACAGGCTTGTGCCACCTAATTTACCATTTTATTCATTTTAAGTATACAGGCCTTAACACCTTTATAATGTGCAACCATCTCTACCATCCATTTTCATAATTATTTTCATCTTGTAAAACTGAAAGTCTAGTCATAATCTATAAAAAACTCTATAAACAGTCACTACCCATTCCTCTCTTCCCCTAATTCTTGGAAACCACCATGTTGCTTTTTGTCTATATGATTTTTATTACTCAAACTACCTTACATAACTGAAACATACAGTATTTTTCCTTTTGTGATTGGCTTTTTTCACTCAGCACAATATGCTCACATTCATGTTGGGGCATGTCAGAATCATGTCCTTTTCAAGGCTGAATATTATTTCATTGTATATGCGCGGCTGCTTATCCATTCAAGCGTCAGCAGGCACTTGGTTTGCTTCCACAGGTTAACTATTGCGAATAATGCTACTGTTAACATGGGTGTACAGACATCTGTTTCAGGCTTTTTTCAGTACTATTTCATATAAACCCAGAAGTAGAATTACTGTATTATTCTTTATTATTATTCTAGAATACTGTGTATTCTATTCTTTTTTTTATTTTGAGGAACTGCTATACTTTTTTCAACAATGGGTATGACCATTTTACATTCTGATTTACACTGCATGAAGTTACCAATTTCTGTCCATCCTTGGCAACACATGTATGGTTTTTTGATAGTAGCCATCCTAATGCATATGAAACAGCATCTCAGTGTAGTTCTGACTTGTATTTTCCTAATGACTAGTGCTTTTGATGTCATTTACCATATAGCAGAATGAAGGGGGTAAACCTACATGATGATCTCATTTGATGCAGAAAAATATATTAGAAAAAAATTCAACACCCTTTCATGATAAAAAAAAAACACTCACCCATCCAAGAATACAAGGAAGTGACTTCAAATGAAAAAGCCATAGATGAAAACTCAAAAGTAAAACCATAGCCGGGCGTGGTGGCGCAGGCTTGTTATTCCAGTATTTGGGAGGCTGAGACAGGAGGATCCAGATTTGTGGCCAGCCTCAGCTACTTAGTGAGGCCCTCGGCAACTTAGTGAGACCCTGTTACAATATAAAGAATGAAAAATAGGGCTGGGGGTGTAACCCAAAGGTAGAATGCCCCTGGGTTCAATCCCCAGTACTGCAAAAAAAAAAAATAGTAAAACCATAACCAATGAAAAACGATGAAAACATTTCCTCTAAAATAAGAAACCATGTCAAGGATATACACGCTGACCATTTTTATTCAACATACAAATACTGTGAGATCTAACCAGAAAAAATCAGCAGGAAAAAGAAACAAAAACATTCAATTTGGAAAGGAAGAACAAAACTATCTCTCTTTGTAGATTATATGATCTTATATGTATTAAACCTAAAAATTTCATAAAAGAAGCCTTTCTTAACTAATAAATGACTTCAGCAAAATTGCAGAATACAAAGTCAACATGCAAAAATCATTTACATCTGTTCAATGAAAATGAGACAGAGTCAAAGGACATTATAAAAACAAGTATACTTGTAATAGCTTTAAAATGAATAAACACTTAGGAACTGACTAAGGAGGTGAAAGATTCATACAATGAAAAGAATGGAAGAGCACTAAAAGAAATTAAAGATGACTTCAATAACTGGAAACATCCCATTTTCATGGATTGAAAGATTTAATATTACGTTGACAGTACTACCGAAGTAGCCTACAGATTCAATATGTGTCCTATCAAAATCACAGTGACTTTTTTTTTAGAAGTAGAGAAACCCATCTTAATCCAAATGTGATGGCATGTGTCTATAACCCCAGCTACTGACAAATTTGAGACAAGAGGATCATGAGTTCAAGACCAACCTAGGCAACATAGCAAAATCTTGTACCCCACTCCAAAAATAATTTTAAAATATTAACATTCATATGGAATCTCCAGAAACTCTGAATAGCCAAAACAGTATTAAAAAAGAACAAAGCTGAGTACTTGTATTTCTTGGTTTCAAAACTTGCTACATAGATACAGTAATCTAAAAAGCACTACTGGTATAAATATACACATGCATACCAGTGGAATAGAATAGAAACCCCAGAAATAAAGTCTAAGGTATATCATCAAACAATTTTACGATGACAAGACTATTTAAAGGACAGTCTTCAACAAATATTGCTGGGAGAGGTTGATAGTCACATGCCAAAGAATGAAGTTGGACTGTTACCTAACACCAAGTATCAAAATTAACTCAAACTGGATCAAAGACCTAAATGTAAGACTGAAAGCTATAGAACTCCTAGAAGAACATATAGGGTAGATATATAATGACTATGATTTTATAGTGTTCTTTTGCACGTTCCTGGCATTAATTGGAGTGTTGCCAAGTTAGTAAAGGTCATTTTATTGCTTGTAAAACATACTGTAACATGTTGTACAATATATTATCTGTAGGCATTTTTAAATTAAGGGATATTCAAAAGTGAAGTTTTTCGATAAGATAGATATTAGTTCTTTATATTTGCAACACAATTTTACTAACTGAAACTTGTATTCAATCCTCTTTTTTTTTTTTTTTTTGTGGTACCGGAGATTGAATCCAGGGGCGTTTTACCTCTGAGCTACACCCCGGCCCTATTTTTTATACTTTATTTTGAAACCGGGTCTCACGAAGTTGCGGAGGGCCTCACTAAGTAGTTCAGGCTGGCCGCGAACCCAGATCCTCCGGTCTCAGTCTCCCAAATACTGGGATTACAAGTGTGCACCACCACGCCCGGCTTCAATCCTCTTTTTTAAAAAAGCTTAAGAAAAGAAGAAACCTCCATCATTCTGTCATTCATCTATTCCCGTAATTTTAGAGCACTTAGGGTATTACAGACAGGTGATTTATGATAGCAATAAAATTGTTTGATAGCAAATTCTAATTTTAATCCAAATAAATGCAAAATCAATAATATTAAATTCAAAGATTCTAACCTTGAATATCGTTAAGTAGTGGCATTCTAGACTTCTATTCAGATATAGATAACATCCTTGTGTTAACTTTTAGTACCTTTATCGAGTAGCAAATATGGGGGAGTGGAATGTTTAGGTTATATAAAATATCAAAGAAAAGTTTTAAGTACCTGTTCACCAGGAGTGACCAAGAGGTGCATAAATGTTAAATGCAATGCTTCAAATATTGACCTAGGTTTTTTCATTGATTTTTAAATTGAGTGATCTTTTTATTGTTCATATGTTAAATATTACTTGAGGAATGAATATTTTGTGGATGTATGTTAATATTTTATAAACTATACTTAAATAAGTTTCTATACATTAGCAAGCAGATCTTTTGGTAGTGGCACAATGGTATAATGGAAATCAAAGGTATAATGTATTCCATCTTTTTAATTTTTTTCTCTGTCTGACCTATAAAAAGATTATTTTGGCTACAGTAAGAAGACCAGGGAGGATGTAACCATTAGGTTTTGCAATTGTGAGTATTTGTTCTAATGTCGCGTGAATATCACAAAGAAGAGACACAGAATACAAAAATAGCACAGCGAGACATTCTAGGAACAATGGCTCTCTTCTTTGTTCCATTTCACAGAGGAAAATGTAGAACAGAGCTTTGTCTCCTGCAATCATTCAAGGCTAAACCCTGACGTCTTTCCCATTCTTGAAGTAGAAAGCAAAAATATTTGCTGGAAATGTGAGAATGTGTCATACATTCATACATGAAGGAATTGGAGAACTTTCTTATTAGGTCGAGCACTTCCATCTGGCACAGAAGGGAAGGTTACCAAAGTAAATCCAATACTTGTTAACCAGCAAGTCAAACTTGCACACATTTCTCTTATGAAGTCACTTGGAAAAGGTGACCTTGGAGGAAAGATGAGGCAGAAGGGGAAGAAGCAAGCGGTGTGGATGTTGGAGGAGGAACCGCGCATTCAGAGAGAGCATGAAATGCAAAAGCTCTGAAGCAGGTAATTGATCTCGCCATCCCCCAAATATCCGTTAATTAACAAACGTGATAAACTTGGGATGTCTGTAAGACATGGTCATGGACAAATGCAATTGCATTTTGCAAAATCGGGTGCAGCTATCTTAATGGTAGATTCACAAATTTGATAATAATTCAAAAGTAATATTTTTCATGAGGATTTTTTATCATGATCAGATTTTAGCTTACTAAATAAATATCATTGACATGTTTTGGCTGCATAAAAAGGAAGCATTTTGATTGGGATAAATGTATTCATCAGATGAAATAATATCCCAGATTAAACCAAAGGTGGTGATTTCTTTTTCAGAATATAATGATTTTCTTGTTTTCAAGGTATTTTAAAAGGCAATATTCTATGCCTAGTTTTCCTTCCATGGGTGAAAAGGTTATTGGCACTCTGACTTTGTTCAAAAGCACTGAGAACCTGCATTCTGCTAACATGGAGGGTAGGATTTGAAGATTTTTGGTGAGCAGGACAGTCATCAATGAAACCTTCTGCACACTTAGTAAACATGGTAAAGGACAGATCAAAATGATGAACACTTCACAGAATAGCTGCTTCCCTGAAAATGGCTTGAGGATCTGAGTTGTGTCTGTCATCTTACAAACCAAATACCTTTTCATTTGTGAAGACACAGCTACTTGAATATGACATTTTTGTTCCTTCATTCTCAAAAGCATTGGCTTTTCTGAGGATATTTTTAAATTCTCATCCTATCCAGGCATGGTGACGCATGCCTGTAATCCCAGTACTTGGGAGGCTGAGACAGAAGGATTGCAGGCTTGTGGCCACCCTCAGCAACTTAGTGAGATCCTGTTTCAAAATAAACAATTAAAAATAGAGCTGGGAGTGTAGCTAAGAGGTAGAACGCTCCTGGGTTCAATCCCCCACTACTCCCCAACACAAAATACCATCCTAGAATATGGATGATTTATGAATCTTCTTCTCTTAAAGGATTCTTTAAAACACATTAATCAATCTACTTATTTTTGCATTTTTCTTAGGACCCAGAAAAATGCTGTGTTCATTTAAATATTCATTAAATATTATTAATTATATTAGAATTTGATTTGAAATACACTGTCACTCAATTATTCAAGCATTTTATCTTTTTAAAGAAAACAAAAAATCATTCTGTATTTTGTGTGTGGATGTGTGCATGTGGGGAGCACATGTCAACTGGCTTTTTGGATTTTATACTTGCTAAAAGAAACAAACCTTGCCATTTTAAGCAGGAACTTTTCTGACAGGAAATGTTAATATGAACAGAAAGAAATATAATATCCTCTTTTATTATCTAAAATTCAAGGAAGGCATCTATATTTTCACATTACCAAAGTCTTTTTCTCAATGAGCAATGTAGGGTAAATCATTAGAAAACTCAGTGAATCAATATTATACATTACATCATGTATATGTGTTTTTAAAATTGGCAACACACAGTGGTTATCAGATATTAAGATGCTGCAGCTAGCAGGAAAAAATAGAGAGCAAACCCACTACAATGGTCTAATTTTGAAAAGACTGATTTTTTTTATGTTTTTATTGGTGCATTGCAGTCTCACATCACAATGAGTATCAGTTTGGTGTTAACATACATGCACACAGCTCTTGGTGTCCCTCCCCCCGCCTCTGAGAATGATGTTGGTATAATCTCATATATAAACATTGTTTATGACAGTAATTCCATGAATTCACTACTTTCTTACCCTTCCCCTTCCCTTGTACCCCTTCCCTTGCACCACTGAGGGTTCTCCATTGTCATTGGAGTCCCTTTTGTGTCCCCACTACTAGATACCAGCTGCTTTGCTGTGGGGTTAATGAGTAACCAAGAGCTATAAGAATAGTTTTTTTTCCCTGTTATGCTACCTTATTTTTAGTCTGTTGCCAATCATGTATTTGGCTACTCAAAACTTATATATGTTATATGTCCTGGCAATAAAGAATAACTCCTTATTCTCTCACAGTTTGAGAGAATTATGTTAGTCCACTTTCCATTGATATAACAAAATATCTGAGAAAAATCAACTTAAGGGAGGAGAGATGTATTTTGGCTCATAGTTTCAGAAGTTTTAGTCCCTGGTCACTTGGCCATATTGCTTTGGGTCTTTGGTGAGATGGCAAATCATGGCAGAAAGCACACAGTGGAGCAGTTACTCACCTCATGGTGGCCATCGGAAGCAGAACGATAATAAGCAAATTTGATAAAAACTATGCTGTCATATTGTGCATCCACTATGTGATGATATGATGAATATAGACCATAATTTTCATTTTTATTATATAATACACAATATATAATATATTTTGATGTGTTAAGCATTATGATAAAAGTATTTTCTAAAATCTAGAAAGAATCACAATATCATTCCACTTGTATTTATTTAACAAAAATTTATATCAAAATCTATTTATTTTAAAGCACATTTATCATCTCTTATTCACAATGCAAATCATAAATATTTTTATCATCTCTAGTCTACTAAAGAAAAACTAAAAATTGTTCTTGACTGTCCTACTAGAAAGAGAAATATTTTTTAATCAAGTTTAAGCATGAGGACTAGCTTGGTGGTATTTTCATAATATAGTGGATGTAATTTTCTCTCTGATTTCCTTTTTCTGTATTTGAATAACCTTCCAGTAACAGAAAACTTAGAAGTGACTAAAAGTGTCCCTGATCATTCATTTCCTCCCTTCCCATTTGAGAAGAACAGCTATAGATTTCTATTCAATATCAGTATATTTTTATAAATGTAATTAGAAATGAATCCCCCATTTCCCCGCTCCCCACACCTTCCCTTCCTTCTCATGATTATCTTGTGAGAAGTCTGATGTAGAAATGGTCCTCTATGCCGTATTCTCTCTTGTTCATGTATTGTCGAATAGTCAGCAATGCTGTATTCAAACCCCAGGAAATAATTATCTCAGCAGTTAGGGCTATCTTAAGCAGAAATTCAAGAGCTTGTCTACTTGAAACAAGACATAAAATATTAAAACACATTTTGAAAGGAGAGCTAATAATATTTAGGATAATAACACACATCTTATTTTAGAGTATAGCCAAAGTCTCAGCAAAGCATCTCCTTGTACTCAAGCCAGAGCATCTTCAAAAATGACATTAAAGTGTTCAATCAGCCGGGCGTGGTGGCACACACCTGTAATCCCAGTACTTGGGAGGCTGAGACAGGAGGATCACAGGTTCAAGGACAGCCTCAGCAAGTAGTGATATTCTCATCAACCTACCAAGACCCTGTTTCAAAATAAAAATAAAATAGGGCTGGGGGTGCAGCTCAGAGGTAGAATGCCCCTGGGTTCAATCCCTAGGACCACACCAAAAAAGTGTTCAATCACCCTCTGTCATTTTTTCTTGCATCAACTGTACCCAGGGGAATCAAAGAACTTAGAATTGTTTTTTAGAGTTAGGTTTGGTACCAATATAGTATTAACTGTGTTAGTAAACACACACAAGTATGTATTCTATACTCAGAGCAACAGAACAGCTTTTTTAATTACATCATTTCTTTTGAACATGATTTTGGAAGTTCTACCCATGAGGCTAGAACAAAAACATGAAGAACCAAAATAAATTTGATTTTATATAATGCTTTTGTAGGTATACAACATTTAGGTTCTAGTTAAATTAATAGAAACCAAGCCTGGCGTGTTGGTGCACGCTTGTAATCCCAGTACTTGGGAGGCTGAGACCAGAGGATCCGGGTTCGCGGCCAGCCTCAGCTACTTAGTGAGGCTCTCCGCAACTTAGTGAGACCCTGTTTCAAAATAAAGAATAAAAAATAGGGCTGGGGGTGTAGCCCGGAGGTAGAATGCCCCTGGGTTCAATCTCCAGTACCACAAAAACAAACAAACAAAAAAAAACCATATGATTGCTTTGAATGTTGGGTTTGTTGTTGTTGTTGTTTATTTTTTGTTGCTGGAGATTGAACCCAGGGGCATCCTACCTCTGAGCCATACCTCCCGACCTTTTTAATTTCTTATTTTTAAATAGGGTCTCCTGCCACACTGGCCTTGAACTTGGGATCCTTTTGTCTCAGCCTTCTAAATACTGGAATCACAGGTGTGAGCCACTGCACCTGGCTAGGATTTAGGAAGTATTAATAGTAATTATAACAAAATTAAAATGCACCACAATACATCTTTAATGAAGTAACTAGAAACCATGTCAGAATAATTGTGAAATCTTATCTGAAGGCATAAAACACACTTACCCAAATAAATAAAGTAATATATTTCTAGAGGGCTATATTTAGATTCATAAAAAGAGAAATCAACAGATTTCTATGTTATAATCCCTAATATATTGAGATGAGGTCTGCTTAAACTTTAACACTAGTTGCTCCATGTTGCCACGCTGAGCACTACAAACAAGGCCATAAGCTCCACTAAGAATGTTTGGCTTAAGGCAGGGTCGCCGTGAACTTTGCGAACGCTGCCTGCGTAATGCTTAACCTTGGCTTCTGTATCCTCGCAGCTTTGCTTATGCAGATGTAGAAAATCCAAGCGATGGCAAATGTAAGGTAAACATATATTGTTTGGTCTCAAGTGAGTTGTTTTCCATCATTCTGAAATTATGTAAACTTGAACTTTTGATCCTGTGAAACTGTACTTTTTCCTATATAAGTGGCCGTCAATAGAGCCTTGGGGCTGCACTCACCAGGGATGTAGTCCAACCAGACATAAAATAAAGACCTCAAAATTGGATTTTTTTGGAGTCTGGTGGTGTCTCTGTGGGATCCCTCATTACAATATCCCAATAGATTGCTTCTTCACAAAGCATATGTGTTGGGAAAGGCAATCTCATGCAGGCAGTCTTTTGACCTCCATTTGGCCCCATAAGAATGGGCTTTGGGCCTGGGATACCTCTTCACTAAGAGATGAAGACCCTATATGGCCCATGCGAGGCTTACTTCCTGGTGTGGGAATAGCCTTCTCTATTGCAAGTCCAAGGTAAGCACCTTTGTTTTGCGTAAAGCATATGCATTGCGTGACATCTGGCCAAACCCATTGCTGTATCTCTTCTCTGGAGAAGGTGAGTAGGATCCTTCTACTCTGCCTGAATAGGGAACGTGTCAACAATGGTTCTACATTAGCTGCTGAAAGAGACCCCACTGGCCATCCAGGAGTGAGGCACATTGTTAAAGGTGATCTTGATCTGTCCCTTCTTTATGTAAGTAGAATCCTAGGTCACCCAGTGCTGGACTGTATTGTATTTCCCTTGGTGATTCTGATACACACAGACAATGGACAGAAGTATGATAGTCTTCCCTGGGATTGGTAACTGGAACATGGTATTCTGTTTAACAATATGAATATAATTTGCATATTTTGCTAAGAAATGTAAGAGAATGAGCAGAGGCAGAAGCAACTTATGAAATGTTAAAAGTCAAGACAAAGTATTTGTAATAAATATATGATGGCAGCATAGGAAATGATAAAATGTCAGACATAAAATATAGTCTAGTCCAAGTTCAGCTATACTTCAAAATTAATGTGGAACAAAGGCAGTATTCCATGCAGTAGGGAAATTATGTTGATTAAATAAATTATATTGATCCAGGTGCTGTGGCTCATGCCTGTAATCCCCATACTTGGGAGATTGAGAGAGAAGGATAGCAAGTTAGAGGTCAATCTCAGCAACTTAGCAAGACCCTGATTCAAAATAAAAACAGCTGGGGATGTAGCTCATGGTAGAGCACCCCTGTGTTCAATCTCCAGTACCACAAAAGCAAATAAACAAACAAACAGCTTACAATGAAAAAAAGCACTATCTAGAATAAGCAATTTTATACCTTTATCTAATATACAAAAATAAACTTTAGTTAGATTAAAGAACTAACCTGTAGAAAAATGGAGCTGAATCCTTACCTCTCACCCTGCACAAGAGTCAACTCGAGATGGATCAAAGACCTGGAAGTTAGACCAGAGACTGTGAAATTATTAGAAGAAGCCATAGATCCAACACTCCATCATATAGGCACAGGTAGAAACTTCCTCAACATGACCTCCAAATCACAGGAAATTAAAACAAGAATTAATAAGTGGTATAGCATTAAACTACAAAGCTTCTGCTCATCAAAGGAAAACATCAAGAGCTTAAAGAGAAAGCCTATGGAATGGAAAAAGATCTTTGCAAGCTATCCCTCTGACAGAGATCTAATATCTAGGATATACAAAGAACTTAAAAGACTTTACACTAAGAAAACAAACAACCCGATCAAGAAGTGGGCAACTGAAATGAATAGACACTTCACGAAAGAAGAGATACAAATGGCCAATAGGTACATGAAAAAATGTTCAATATCATTAGCAATCAGGGA
>PVJS01048422.1:0-15014 GCA_004027185.1 Glis glis
ACAATCATGATAACAATCAGAAGATAATCCTTACAAGGGATCAACCACCCTTTCTCCTCCCTAGATTAAGAAACTCCCTCTTCTGAGAACTTCCCTCTATAATATCAGCAAATCCTGATCGGCTCATTTGGTAGAGCTTTTACCTTCTTAGGCTGTTTATGCAACTTAGAGTCTTAAGATAGAGAAATGGTCCCCGACATCAAAGGAAAACAATTATTGGAGTGTAGAGTAAATCATGTAATAATGGATCAAAATTTGATGCATTAATATAAGCTCATAATTAGGTTAATATTGATATAAATATTTATACAAAATAAACTGGTGCAATACACACACACACACACACACACACACATGAGATCACATACATATCCCATAGCTCTGCTAGTTGAGTGTCAAGAAACAATACAGGACAAATAGGAGCATACCTAGAGCTCATATGTTTTAACAGTATTTCCCAATTAAGAAAAAAGTGAAACAATACTAGATTATAAGTTTTAATACCATTATCCATTAAGCTAAATGAAAGAGCTCACAAAAACTAGACCCTAAGTAATTTGAAAATCAAATTTTTAAAAAGTATCAGATTATATCAAAAAGAATAAAATAAATGTCATATCATGAATAACAAAATTTCAGGTACATGCCTCACATTCAATGTTTTCATTCTTTATTTCAAATAAATGTGTGTTTTTGAGTAAACAGACATAATTTAACACAATTAAAATTAACACTGATTACAAATATAAATAGCACTATCAGTAATGGGAAAGCATAATAATTAGTCAAAATAGCTCATGTTTTTCTGAGTAAATTAATAAGATTATTTTTAAATTGCTTCTAATAAGCCTTTGATATAAAACTTATTCTCACAATTTCTTTCAGATTGTACATAATACACCTGCTGATATGGAGTCTTCAAAACTATCGTAAATGAATTACATTAAATGTTTAGAAAACGTGCCCTTCCAGGTGTCATCGAAAACATTAAATACATTAGTGGAAAGATTTATAGAATAATTATTAGAGTAGTTAGATTATTGAAAAGTTGAACAAGGAAGAGTGTATATAGAGTATTTTCTTATTAATACAGCATAGCAATCAGTATACACATTTAGCTTAAAGTACTTGAAGTTTTTTTTATGTAAATACAATACATATTTGAATTCAGCTTTGCTTTAAAAGCTCTAGCATGCTTCTTTGATGGGATTAAATATTGAATAAAAGAGGCTTTTCACATGTAATATTCTTGAAGAAAATTCTGTGTTCTGGAAAACTTTTTATTGCTAAATATCTATTCAAGTACAACACATATATCATGTTGAAAATTGTAAGAAATATTGAAAGCTCACAAACACTTTAGTTTCAGGCAACAGAGTGTCACAAAGAAAACAGAATTTATACCTGTCTGGAATTCAATACTTCATGTAATATCAAAGATTTATACCTAAGAAAATAACACAAGGAGACCAAAATAATATCTGTAAATATTTTAGAGAATATAAATTGTATCATCCAGCAAATCTCAACTTTCATTTCCAACTGGGTAAAGGTCTTGTTTTTTATTTAGAAATGTTACAGAGTATTCAGTTTTTCCATGTAACTTGATATTTTCTAAGATCAAGTATAGTAAAACAAGAAATTAAACATGATGAAATCAAGCCTAGTAAAGAATAATTTCATATCCAACTGATACCAGTCAGTATGATTTTTATGATAACATAGTTTCCAGTATCTAAGTAGAGTTGTTACAGATTACATGAAACTAAATAAATGTTAGAATACTACATATGTTTGGGTTTGTCTTTTACTTGGTGGTTTGAACTATCTGATGTGTATAGTTCCACTAAAAGATAAATGCATTGTACAATTATAGATTACTATTCATTAACATATTCAGCTTGGTAACGCAGGCTTAAATTCACTAAAATATATAAAATGTATACAAATTATTTTATTAATTTCTTTTTAAGATTTTTATTCTTATTTTTCTTTTTGTCCAATTTAATACTAAAATGTTTTATTTATTTATTTATTTATTTATTTATTGCGGTACCGGGGATTGAACCCAGGGGCGTTTTACCTCCACGCTACACCCCCGGCCCTATTTTTTTATGCTTTATTTTGAAACCGGGTCTCACGAAGTTGCGGAGGGCCTCACTAGGTATGGAGTGAGACAGAGAGAGAGAGAGAGAGAGAGAGAGAGAGAGAGAGAGAGAGAGAGAGAGGAGAGAGGGAGAGAGATCGTGCGCATGCTGAGGTTGGCCGCGAACTCAGATCCTCCGGTCTCCGCCTCCCAAAGTACTGGGATTACAAGCGTGCGCCACCATGCCCGGCTACTAAAATGTTTTAAATATTCACATCAGATTATATTGTTCAAGAAACAAGCAAACTCAATATCTATAACATATGTCAGATCAGCTAAATATGAGACTTCTTTGATGATAATGTAAATATTTAGTAAAGAATTTTGGGGGCATTTTCTGAAGTGATTAAGACAAAATTATATTTTTACCGCCTCTTTCTTTTATGCAAATTAAAGAAACACCAAAAGCATGAAAAAATAGAATATTTGTAATGACTGCTTACAAATATAAGTCATAATTATTACCAGAATACAATGAATAAACAGAAAATAGTAAGAGAAAAAATTAGAATTGCATAGAATACTAGTTCAAGACAGAAGAAAGCAAACACCTCTCTTTATATATATTTTATGAGGCCAAAATATAATGTAATATTCATCAGGAAATTATAAATTAAATAATTTGTCAATATAAGAATATAACCATTAAATGAAGATGTCAAGAAGGTTTACAGGGTTTGGAATGCATGAAATACTTTAAAACCAAGCCAGATTTTACATAAAAAGCACAGTGAAGAAGATTTATGAGAGAAAAATAATGTTTCAGAAGAGTTATTGTATGGAAGCTCAGATTAAGTCACTGATAGACCAATATCAGAGTGATTTGAGTTGGAAAATCTGTTTGGGGATATAATTCATGTTGTTCTTGATATTATGAACAGTGGTTCAGATTTTCCCATGAAGTGGATTTGTTTCAAAGTATGATGTATTTATATAATGAAAGCTATAGAATAATGAATATAAACAAGCAGTAAATGTATGCAAAATAAAAAGATTCATCTCATACAGTGTATACAAACTGCTGAGTAGGATTTACATAAAAGACCCAATGTGAGAACAATCTTAAAATTATTAGAATAAATAAAATAATGTAAACATTTTAAACAAAGAATAATATCCCAAACATATCAAGCCTTAAGAAAGAATAATAAGCACATATTTTAAACATTTTAACAAATTGGCTTCAAATACATTGTTTTTGAGTAAGGAGTAAGATCTCGTTTAAGGACACCTCCAGAAAGTGAAAATGGATCTTCAAAATTGGGAATCATGGTTTCAAGAACATAGCATTCACACAAACAGAGAAAGAGAAGACATCTCAGAATGGTTGTGCTCTATGTTTAAAAAATAAATCAGAATACACTGTATAACTCAACCAATAATACTACTAAAAGGTTGGAGTTTATAAATAGTATGTTTATGAAGCTTAGAGGTGGCTTAAAGGTAATAAACTTTTAGGGGGAAATATGAGAAATAATGGCACAGATATAAAATGAACTGTGAATACATCTTAAGTTTTTTTTTTGCAAATAAGAAAGTAGAGGCATTTGATATTTATGCTTTAATTTTCTCCTTTGAAAGATCTGTCTCATGATACCATTTTATTTATGAATCTAGTAAAGTCACCAAGTTGTTTGCACTCCCATAAACTGAATAATGCAATTGCGTTTTATATTTTTCTCAGTGTTTATAATTGACATAAAGTACAGCATAGAATTATACCATTTTACAAGAATGCTAATATAATAAATACTAATAAAATTGATATCATAGCTGATGATATTTGTAAATGTGGGAAATAAAAACAATAGGATGAAAGTGAAGGGAAAATATTTTCAAATATATATGAAGAGGTACTTCTAAATGTTATGGTTTTGAAATACAAGTTAAAAAAGATGGAATGAATTCGAGATATTCTGCATCCCCAAACTGACAAAAATATGATTTATCATAGCATGTAGTTATCTTCTCATACATAATCTTTTTATACCAGAATATATCATTCGAGTTCTCAAGATCATTACAATATCAGTTTTCCAAGTGAATATTTTCTCTTCTGTTTGCTTTTAAAACCTAGATCCATTAATGTAATCCATCTGACTTAAAAGACAGAATCTTTCAAGGAGTAGGGGGAACTTGTAGTTATATTTCATTCAGATGCTTAAATTCTGTATGTGAGAGCTTGCAATAGCTACTTAAATTTAAGGTGTTATAAAAATCTGTGTGGAAAATTCCCTGGGAAATGCAAATAAAAGCCAGGATGAGATAACATCTCATCCTTGACAGAATGACTATGATCAAAAAAGCAAAAATATAAAGTATGCTGATGTGGATGCTGATGTGGATGCTGATGCGGATGCAGGAAAAAAATCTCACACATTAGTGGTGAGAATATAAATTAATACAACCATTATGGAAAACAGTATGGAAGTTAATTTAAAAGCTAAAAATTCATCTACCATATGATCTAGCTATTGCTCTTTGGTGTATATATCCAAAGGAAATGAAATCAGCATATCAAGGGCATATCTGCACTTCCATGTTTATTGGAGCACTATTCACAAAAGAAATGGAATAACCAGGGTGTCCATCTACAGATGAGTGAAGAAAGAACAAGTCCTGTATATGTGCAATGGAATTTTATCAGCCATAAAAATAATTCTATCATTGGTGACAAAATGGATGGAAATGGAGAACACTATTTTAAGAGACACGAACCAGAACACAGAAAAGCAAATACAGCATGTTCTCTATCCCATTTGGGAGTTTAAAAAGAGGTGATTTTAAAGTAGAAAAGAGTAAAATGGTAATTACTAGAGACTAGGAAAGATAAGAAAAAGGGAAAATAGTAGATAGAAGCAATGGGTTCTAGTATTCCATGGCACAAGAAGGTGATTACAATTCACCATACCCTACGATTTATTTTATAAAATACTGGAAAACAAAAGCTCAAAGGCTCCAAAGGTAAAGACATGATAAGGAGATAGAAAGGCTAATTACCCAGATTTGATCAGAACACATTGTATACATGTATTGAGATTTCAAATTCTACCCAAATAATATATACAATTATCATATGTAAATAAAAATAAAAAAACTTGCATGTATAATATTTACTTATTGTTTTCATTAATCTATTACTCTATTTCAAAATTTATTATTTTCATTAATCTCATCATTCCCAATGGTTTTAAACATTGTCTATGATTACATACATTATTCATTTTAATATGCACTTTTAGTTTTAATTATTCTCTCCATAGTTAAGTTGAGAAAAGCATATATTTTAGTGGTATTTGTCTTAAACAACATCACAAAAGTCATGACTTTGTTAGAGGATCTGAAATTTGCATTCAACTAAATAATTTCAGAAACCAGATTAATAACAAATATGCCAGAGGCTATTATAACATTAACATAAAAAATAAGAAAACTAGAGTTTTCCAAGATAATCTTTTTTCAAGGAATAAAAAAAGAAGTCTGATTTCTTAGTCATATCTAAATTTTGGCTATATTTATTCTAAATGTTGGTGTTAATTCAACATAATTTAAGAGTGTCTAATTGTTTTTAGGAAGGAAATATGTATACACTATGCTTTCAAAATTTGCATGAAAGATCCTGGGAATCCAAACTTAGAAATGAATTTTATTCACTGGAAGGTGGAAGTCCATCAGTGGGATTCTCTGTGAGTCATTTGCCTCACTGGTAAAACACATATTAACATCCATCAAGACATTAAAAGTGAGGCTGGGCGTGGTGGCGCACGCTTGTAATCCCAGTACTTTGGGAGGCGGAGATCGGAGGATCCGGTTTCGCGGCCAGCCTCAGCTCGCTCTCTCTCTCTCTCTCTCTCTCTCTCTCTCTAGTTAGTGAGGCCCTCCGCAACTTTTGTGAGACCCGGTTTCAAAATAAAGTACAAAAAATAGGGCCGGGGGTATAGTGCGGAGGTAGAACGACCCTGGGTTCAATCCCCGGTACTGCAAAAAAAAAAAAGACATTAAAAGTGATTGTGTTCTTTAGGGACACTTTTATTATCACAGAATACATAACTCTGGTTTTATTTAAAATGAGGAACACAGAAATGGAGGGAAAACCCCAAATGTATTCATTAAAATGTATGTTTCTGTTTCATCATGTTTTCTACTTTGATGCTTAGACTGAATGGTTTCACAAGGAAATATAACTGTTTGGCTCCTATTTTTTCATAAAAGGGAGAAAAAATCCCCTCAGAGTAGATCCACACATGATAATCCCCCTGGATGGATCTGAACCTTGAACCCCAGAACTGAATAAATCCAGAGTGAGCCATGGGGAGAGATGCAGCAAACTTCATCCAGCACCGGGTTGCTTGACCCTTCATTTATAATCTGCCCTTGCCACTTCTGAATATGACGTTTCTATCTCAAAACAGTGGGTATAGTCAAGTTGCCTTATTACCTCCTAATTCTCTCTAACTAATGAACCAAATTCAGGCACAACTCCACCTTTCTTACTTAGAAGTACAAACACCAGCGGAAGGATTGCCTGATGAGTCAGGTGTTTCTCAAGCAACGTGACCAATACTGTTTCCACTTGCAGGACATTGTACAGAAGAGGGTTGAGAGACAGGTACATCAGAAAAGAGCCTGTGAAAGGCCACAGCCACATGCAAAATACAGTCTTCTAAGGGTTTTATGGGGACCACGGAACACACAAGGTAAAGCCAATGAATACGTATTGTTTATTTCAGAGTTCTTATTTTCCAGTGTCTTATATTTCTTCCTCATTTAGTTTACTTGCATTTTCCTGTCCTTTCTTTTAAACTGTTGTTTGTAACATCAGAGGTTTATGTATTTTAATTCCTTATTTCCCAACTGTTATCATGTTTGCAAAATTCCCCATTATTACCCCCCCACTCCAGGGTGGTTCCCTTTGTCATCCAAAGAGACTCAGAGGGCACGGAAAGCAAAGGGTTTCATCTGAAAAATTCTCAAGATGTTTCTTCTCGGCAAATAGCTTTCTTTTGACATCTATGAAAGTACATGGAGTGGTCACCACAGCATAACGATAGAGTCGGGGTTAGCCCGGCATGGTGGCTCACACTTGTAATCTCAGTTCTTGGGAGGCGGAAACAGGAGGATCATAGGTTTGCGACCAGCCTCAGCTACTTAGTGAGGCCCTCCGCAACTTAGTGAGACCCTGTTTCAAAATAAAGAATAAAAAATAGGGCTGGGGGTGTAGCTCAGAGGTAAAATGCCCCTGGGTTCCATCCCCAGTATTGCAAAAAAAAAAAAAGAGTCAGGGTCACAAAAGAGACTCAATCTTCTCAGCTTCTTCTCAAACCTTCCTGCTTAAGTACAGTAAAATCTGCATATTTGTATAGGAAGTTTAATATTAAATTACAAATTTGATGGTAGTGCACACTGTAATCTCAGTACTTGGGAGGCTGAGACATGAGGATCACAGGTTTGAGGCCAGCCTCAGAAACTTAGTGAGACCTTGTTTCAAAATAAAAGATAAAAAGGGCTGGGGGTGTGGCTTAGAGGCAAAATGCTCCTAGGTTCAATCCCATTACAAAAGGAAAAAGAAAAAGGCAAAATATTACAAGTTTGAATTCTTCAGTGAACACATTTCAAAATGCCCATACAATATAATGATCTAACCCCTTCTTAATTGACATGAAATATTTACAATATGTGCCTCTTCTTGAACAGCCCAACTCCCATCTTCTTGTATAGCCCTAGAATGGTGGAAATAATTTAAAATTCAAAGGTGTTATTATCTCCCTTATGAGAATTGATTTATTCAAAAATACTTTTGAACTTAAATTTACAGTGCATATTCTCATTATAATTGTGGATTTTTAAATTTTTAGCCCATAATATTAGATATGTTAATCCCATTTTTATGCATTTCATCACCCATTCACTTCTCTTTCTGATTTGACTTTCATGTCAGTTATAGCAGAAGACATTAAACAATTATGTATGTATCTGATATTGTATGTATCTGAAGTGATTACTTCTGCTTTAATAGGTAAATAATAATTTAACTGAGGATATTTCTTAAATATACTTTTTTATTTCAAAGAATGCTAATGCTATTGCATTCTCTTACTCTTTCCCTCCTTTTCTTCTTTTTCTTTTTTTTTTTTTTTTTTTTTTTTTTCGGTACCGGGGATTGAACGCAGGGGCGTTCTACCTCCGCGCTACGCCCCCGGCCCTATTTTTTATACTTTATTTTGAAACCAGGTCTCACGAAGTTGCGGAGGCCTCACTAAGTAGAGAGAGAGAGAGAGACAGGGAGAGAGAGAGAGAGAACGCTCGCGCGTGCAAGCTGAGGCTGGCCGCGAACCTGGATCCTCCGGTCTCCGCCTCCCAAAGTACTGAGATTACAAGCGTGCGCCACCACGCCCGGCCTTTTCTTCTTTTTCTATAAAAAATGAAATAATTACCAAAACTTGAATGAGCTCTACAGAAATGACTGTATAATAGATAAAATCTAATTTCCTGCTTTTGATGTATTACAATTATTTAGAAATGCCCTACTTGTAGGAAATACACACTAAACATTAATGTGCAATTGAGGTGGTTGTGGAGGGACTTGAGGCTAGTAATTTATTTTCAAAATTATCAAGAAAAGATTTATTCATACAGCTACTGAAACATTTCTATATACTGGTAACTATTTTAAACACAAAGATGTTGCGACTTTTATCTTTAAAATGTATGATTTAATGTGAATCTTATTTTTTTATAAGTAAACCACAATTTTATATCCAATTGTAGTGAATTCTTGTAATTTTAGGATGTCTTGGCCTCCGTTTTGAGTATGGATTTAGCTTTCTCATACCACAAGCAGGACTTCGTCACCCTGGACAGTTTCTAGTTCTCCGCCTCTTCTTGGGTCCTCAGTGTAGTTGATCTGGATATCTGTCCTATCTGGGCATGGTGGTGTACACCTGTGATCCCAGTACTTGGGAGGCTGAGACTGGAGGATCAGGGTTCGCAGCCAGCCTGCCGATGTTATAGCTCGAAGGTAGAATGTCCCCAGGTTCAATCCCCAGTCAGTAACACACACACACACAAAAATGAAAATAGATATCTGCCCTATATAATTGCCTCCTGGTGACCATCTCCATATGAGACAGCCGGATACAACCATCTTGACTTATCCCACTGACACCCGCACCGCACCTGGATTATGCAGAAATGTCACAGTGACCACATCTCAGCCACAATACTTGCCTTTCTTGCTCTAAAGCCATGGATTACACTCCCGACTAGAAATTTGCATGGGTAATTCTCTAAGCACCAGTAAAGGTTTTGGTCCATAAGTCCCTCACTCCTTTCTTTTTTTTTTTTTTTCCGGTACCGGGGATTGAACCCAGGGGCGTTCTACCTCCGCGCTACACCCCTGGCCCTATATTTTATACTTTTTATTTTGAAACCGGGTCTCACGAAGTTGCGGAGGGCCTCACTAAGGAGAGAGAGAGACAGGAAGAGAAAGAGAGTTGAGGCTGGCCACGAACCCGAATCCTCCTCCGGTCTCCGCCTCCCAAAGTATTGGGATTACAAGTGTGAGCCACCACACCCAGCTCCTCACTCCTTTGTTAAGGGGTCACACGCTAGTTAGTATATGTGCCAAGAAGGCTCCCCCCCTTCCTAGTGTCCCAATGAGGTGTGCTGCCTCTTCTCTCTCAGATTATTTTCATTTATTTTATTATTTTTATCATTTGGACTTGCTTTTATTTATCAGTTTCTGATAAATAAAACCACCCTTACTGGCAACCACTTTATAGGACTCTGGATAAATGAGTGGTCATCAGAAAACCTGTCGAAAAGTAGGTTCCTCTAGCAATTAGATAAAATGCAGGTGGTATCCATTTATTTAATTATATAGTATCATATTATAAGTTTTCAGGGTTTATTTTAAAATTATAGATTCATTTTTATACTATTATTGGTGCATTCTAGTCTCACATCATAATGTAGTTCATAGTGATAGTGACAGACATGCACACAAGCACTTGGTGAGTTTTCCCCGGCTCCCTCCCCACTTCCCCTTTTCTCCATACAAAATATTGCGATTGGCATTGGTATTCTCAGATCATTTTCAAGCAACATTTTAAAAATAATTGTGCATTCTATTTGAGGTCTACAGGTACCTCGCTCCTTTCTTTTGGGTTCACCCACTAGTTAGCACACACACCCCAGAAGGCTTCTCCCTCCCCGCTGTCCCAGTGAGGTATGCTACCTCTTCTGTCTCAGATCTGTAAGTGACACTGTTTCTGTGACTTCACCTGTTTTGTGGGGTTGCATCCAGATCAACACACTCAAACTTAACTGCTTTCCCAGTCAGGGCTCTACCAGAGAGTGGCTATCTTGGCAGGAATAAGCTATTTACAAGTCAGAGGAGAGCCAGAAAGTCATCTGTCAGTGTAAGCAAGTTTCTTGTTAAAGGGTCACCGAGTCACAGAAACTTAGGTATCAAACCATAAATTAGTATAAAGAAACATCCTCTGAAAGGCTCACTGTAAACTTCTGTGACCAAATCAGAGCCTCTCCAGGGCAGGGGTAGAGTTTATAACCACGCTCCAGAAATAGATACTTCCAACTGTAGAGAAATATAACAACAATGCTGTAAGAGTTCTTTTTTTTATTTTTACATGAGATTCAGAAGTTCTATCAATATAATTCTAGAGCCATGTCTTTTTTTATTTCATTTTTTGTAGTAATTTTGCCTTAGTTACTGTTAGGCATTATCAAAAAAAGAAAACTCAAGTCTTTGTCTAACTTTTCTTATGTTTCTTGGTTTCATTCCCTCTCATCTAAATCATAATATGTGTCTATTAAGTTTCTGTATCTAATTTATATCTCTATTAATATTAGTGCTTATGATTTTTGTCACTCTGCATATAGCATTCTTCGGTATTTAAGGATTGACACAAATTCATTGTGTACAGCACCCGATGCATACTAAAGCAACATTTTCAAAAGAATCATGCATTCTATTTGAGAAGGTATTATTTTGCAGACATTGAGCTCTTTCTTGCTGTCATTTATTTGTCTGTCTCATAAAGGCCCTTTGTTGGGATATGGATAAAATGAAAACTATTTTTTTCTGCACAAAAATCTTCTTAGAAAATATAGTTCTGAAATTTCCTTTTAATTATTCCTCTCTGCTCACCTTTATGAGCTTTAAAATATTATCTCTCTTATTGGCCTTCAGTGATGATAAAAGCCATATACTGAGTTATATTCCAAATGGCTTGCACAGACTGTCAATAACAATACAATAATTTAACATACTATTACAATGCACCGTCTCACAGAAAATTTGTAAGCTATCAAACCATAATGACTGTCTTCTCTTTCAAATAAGTTTAATGATCTGACCTTTGAATATATACAACTTTTATTCAGAGTAAAATTTTGAGACACGTATGAAGTAAGAAGATATACATCAGCTATTTAATTGGAGTTTTTGTGTAATTCTCAATTTATTTTGTCTCCTCATTCATTCAATTATTTACTTTATGGAATCCTAACTCTGAATGATCTTTGGTTTACTGTTATAGATGCAAAACAGTTATAGGAACAGAACTGTTATTAAATGAGAAATAGGTAATAATAATGTTAATGCTGGTAGTACAGGACCCGGAAACGTGATAATTATTTTATATGCTTTTGTTCATTTCTTCACTTCTTTACCACAGGCACTATTGCAAATTATGATGACATAAGAGGACATGAAACAAAAACAACTTTGTTTTTCTTAGCTTACATAGTAATAACGAACAAATCTTAACATTAAAAATCTACACTGTTTTACATGGATGCTATTAACTTAGTGGTAAAGAGAAAACTGCTGAGAGTTTGGAAATTGAAAACATAATCTGAATGATAAGCTAGGATATAATAAATTTTTTATATTTATAAAATAATCAAAATTATAATATGATTTATAAAATAGTATCTAATGGTGTATTATGTATGTATATTTTCCTCTAAAAATGAAGCATATAGACTGACTACCTTCTCTTCTTTATTAATTTTATCGATGCATTCTAGTCTGATATCATAATGTAGTTCATAGTGATGGTGACAGACATGCACACAGCACTTGTGACTTTTCCCCCAGCTCCTTCCCCCCTCCCCCTCTGAATACAAGACATTGACATCAGTATTCTCACATATGTACCTACTTTCTCTTTTAACTGGGCTTTCATTCTTTTCAAAATATGACATTAAGATAGACATTATCTATCTCCACTACATTATGATGTGAGATTACAATACACCAATAAAAATATGTTTAAAAAATAGACATTTAAGTAGACACATAATGCACAATGCATTTTTCTTTTCTGTCTTAACTATGCACACACATGCACACACGCACACACACACACACGTATGTTTGTTCCATATTGTCCTTCTATTGTACCCATTCTCCAGGAATGAATCATGAATGCCTGTACAAGTCAGTCTTGACAAAAACTTTCACTCTCCTTCATTTTGTTACTTCCAAATAGGACATCAGATCTTAGTCCATGGAGGCGCTCTGAAGCAGTGTTTATAGTATTATAATAGGGGAAGACTACTCAGGTTATTGCTGAGACCACCTCCAGTTTCTGTGTTTTTTTTTTAATATGAATCTGACGGCCAGAGCAGAGGAAGATACTTGTGACCAGAAAGTCATGTAAAAAAGACAGTCAATATCCAAAGGATAGACAAAGAAAGAACCCAGACTCATTTTAAAGAAACAATGGGTCCTTTTCTTAAAGTGACTGTTCTCCAGATTTTTCTAATTTATACTATTATGCATCGGACATATTTACATAAATTTGTACTAAATTTTTGACTGTATGGTATATTTATTAGTATGTACATTTCTTTCATATCTAGCTCTTACTATGTGTTATGATCAAATAAATTAATGCCAATGTCTATTATACTAGAGATAAAAATAAGCCTTGTACATAGTGCAGTCAAAATATATATTTGCTCATAATTGGAATAAATGAATTCTACTGCATCTATTTTTCATATGAGATTACCTCATTACATATGTATGCACATAGCATTATATGATATTATAATATAATATCTAATATACAAAAATAATTATATGATAGTTTCATCATCTTATAAGGATTCTGGGATTATGGGGTCATTTATATAGCATAAAAACTAATGGTATAATATATGAAAAAGTCACAACATGACAACTATATGTATTTATCATGATATAGGGCAATCTGTATCAGCAGAAGAAAGTGTGTGGGGTGTGTGTATGTGTGGTAGTAAACAACTCAGTAGAATATGTGTGATTTCATGTCTCTTCTAAGTATACACTGGATCTTAGGGTCTGATCCTCTTGGAATGTTGGCAAGACTCTAAAGTAAGGTACAATCAATATGTAGTAAAAACCAAGAGATTAGTAGATGAGAAGAGAGAAGACAAACAAGAAGAGACATATTCATGCTCATTAACTGGGAAAACTGTGTTACCTACAAAGTGAATTAATAGAAATGTTGGAAGAATGCTTTGCAACATGAATTTGCAGTATCATCATTCCACATCCATAAGCATATATAATTTGTTAAGGCTAAATCTATCTCATGGAAGCCATTTAGAGCTTGTCTTAGTAGTCAAGAGAATTTCCTAGAAATAAGTAAAAATAATAATGGGAAAAACCAATAATATTAACAAAACAAGCATTTCTGTTGTAGATGTGCACTTTCTGAAGAGGTATGTGAGCTTTTTCAGAAATGACAAAATATAATCACTAATAATAGGACAACAAATAGGATCTCATAAACAAGTATATGTTAGAGGTTTTCTTGGGAATATGTTTTTGCAGGTTCTGAAAGTGATTCTTAAGACAATTGAAAAAAAGGAAAGTTTTTTTAGGGATGCAAGATATCTGACTATTCTGGGCGAAAATGACACAAAAACCATTGCTTATCATGCTAAGCTATTTAAAACTAATTACACGCAACAAAACTCAAAGTTAGTATGCTTAATTTGTTTTCAACACAAAGGAACTATCTAAACAAAACTGTACTAACAGATTATTTCACTCATTACACCTGGGAAAGAACAAACTGATCAGAGAACATCAAAAATGTATGGCTTATGTGAGAAGTTAATTTTTCATGCTCAGTTCCATTATGAGAGATAGAAAGAGTTTGAACATCTGTTTTTAAAGCAACTGTTTCAATTAGGGGAAAACAGAGTGTCTTCAAATAACCCCATCATTCCCAAAGGGAATTCCACCCTGAGAGAGTTAAAAGAACTCTGTGAAGCATGCTGGTAACCTTCTGCTAGGAACAGAAGGACTGACTATGCGACCTTCCTGGCCTATGTCTATAGGACAGTTCACTGAATTAACTGAGCTATGTGGGCAGCAGCAGGACGCCCGCTTTATTCTTTTCCATAATGGCCCTGTAATTTATTTACTTTTCCCACCCAGGATGAAAGATCTAGTTTACTAGTCAACAGAAGACAATAATCTGTTGCTCTAATAATAAAATACATTTTTCAGGAAACTTGGAAAACGCCAAATATTAATTTTAGTAAAATTCAAGGCTCTCAATAGCCAGAAAAAATTACAGTGGGGAAGAGGCACATGGTTAGTCTTTTCTTCTTTCCTCACTTCAACTCATTCTCTTTGCTCTGTTCTCTGTTGTTTGGGACTTGGACATGTTTTGAAGAGGATGGAAGGGACAGCTTGGAGACATACTGGCACAGGCAGTGTACTGTGCACTGGTGACGTCTAGTTATGGATTATTCCAAATACAGATGTTTCCTTTTGTGGAGCATTTTCCACTGAAGTGACCTCCCACAATGACTTTGTTGTTTTTTTTTTTTTTTTTTTTTT
>PVJS01048423.1:0-15059 GCA_004027185.1 Glis glis
TTCTACCTCCGCGCTACACCCCCGGCCCTATTTTTTTATACTTTATTTTGAAACCGGGTCTAACGAAGTTGCGGAGGGCCTCACTAAGTAGAGAGAGAGAGAGAGAGCGAGCTGAGGCTGGCCGCGAACCCGGATCCTCCGGTCTCCGCCTCCCAAAGTACTGGGATTACAAGCATGCGCCACCACGCCCGGCTTGAGAAAAAGTTTGAAAATTATTTTTAGTAGAAAGGCTCTGGCTCTGTGTGGCTGTGTGACCTTGGGCAAATCACTTTATCTCTCTGGGCTTCAGTTTTGCTCTTTGTAAAATGTGGACATTGGACTAGACCAGTCCTTCCTAATATTTCCTGTGTCATGGGACACATAAAAATATGATTACAGGTATATGTCACCTGGAGATAAAGAAAAGAGGAAGGTGGCGGCTTGGGAACTCCATCCAGCTCCCCACCTCCACCCCACTCCAACCCTGTAGCTCAGACATGGCTCACCCATTGAAAAGCAAATCTCTGGCTTTTCCAGCTCTGACCGTCAAGTTTCTCTCCTGTGACCATCTCCCATGGGGTGGCTGAGACAAGAAGTGGAGGACACAGGGTAAATCACAGGTTTATTGGCTCCCAGCTCCGTTTAGCACACTGGCCAGGCCACAGGCTGGGATTCGGAACCAGAGCCAGTACTTCAGATCCTGTCTGGTCCTAGGAACGCTGCAGGGAGAGGTCTCCCTGGATCCCCCGCCCTGGGGTCAGGCCAGGGGTGGATGGGTATGTCCTGATTGCGATTTAAAAACTCATCCTGGAAAAAATAAACTTTTGTGAAAATCCACTCTGGAGCCACTGGGGAATGGCGGTCATGTGGCACCGTGACTGCCACCCTGGGGCTCATTCCCACAGGGGCTCTAAGTGGGCAGTGAGCTGTGTCCTCCCCCACCCTCCCGGTCTCTGTCCGCGCTTCAGGACAGCACGTAGACCTCCAGCAGGCTGGAGACGGCGTGCATGCGGTAGAAGATGCCGAAAGGCAGGCAGATGTTGACGATGGCCGCCCAGAGGGAGTAGCCGTAGAAGTCCACCTCCACGGTGTTGCTGAAGTGGGGGCGGGCCCCGAAGGCGGGCATGATCCACAGCTGTGCGGGGAGAGGGGCGCATCAGGAACAGGCCCAGAATGCACCTGGGGTCATTTCTTTTTTTTCTTTCTTTTTGTTTTTTTTGCAGAACTGGGGATTGAACCCAGGGGCATTCTACCTCTGAGCTACACCCCCAGCCCTATTTAATTAATTAATTTATTTATTGTACTGGGGATTGAACCCAGGGGCATTCTACCTCTGAGCTACAACCCCTGCCCTATTTATTTATTTATTTATTTATTTATTTATTTATTTATTGTACTGGGGATTGAACCCAGGGGCATTCTACCTCCGAGCTACACCTCCAGCCCTATTTTTTATTCTTTATTTTGAAACAGGGTCTCACTAAGTTGCAGAGGGCCTAAGGCATGGTGGCGCACACTTGTAATCCCAGTACTTGGGAGGCTGAGACAGGAGGATCACAGGTTCGAGGACAGCCTCAGCAAGTAGTCAACCTAGCAAGACCCTGCGAGACCCTGTTTCAAAACCAAAATAAAATAGGGTTGGGGGTGTAGCTCAGTGGTAGAATGCCCCTGGGTTCAATCTCCAGTTCTGCAAAATAAGTAAATAAATAAATAAATAAATAAATAAAAATAGGAGCCAGGCATGGTGGCGCACGCTTGTAATCCCAGTACTTGGGAGGCTGAGACCGGAGGATCCAGGTTCGCGGCCAGCCTCTGCTACTTAATGAGGCCCTCTGCAACTTAGTGAGACCCTGTTTCAAAACAAAGAACAAAAATAGGGCTGGGGTGTAGTTCAGCGGTAGAATGCCCCTGGGTTCAATCCCCAGTACTGCAAAAAAATAAATAAATAAAATAAAAATAGGGCTGAGGGTGTAGCTCGGGGGTAGAATGCCCCTGGGTTCAATCCCCAGTACCACAAAAATAATAAATAAATAAATAAATAAATAAATAAATAAATAAAAGACAAGGCCTTCTAGGCTAGCCCTCCTCCCTGCCCAATTCACTGCATCCCTAGGCACACAGCAGTCCCCTCTGGGCCTGTTTCTGTCCTATAAAATGAAGGAGATGGCGGTGATGCTGTCAGAAAGGATTCCAGCTCAGATACCAGGAGCAGGAACAGCCCCCTGGAAGGCGCCTCCCCGCCCACACACTGGACCTGGAGAAGGTGGGGTGGGCCAGGGCAGGGGGTACAAAAGCTGGCTCCAGACATTTATGAGGTTTTAAGCATTATTGCTTCTATTGCTGGGGTCAGAGATTGGTGGCCACACTTTTTTTTTTTTTTTTTTTTTTTTTTTTTAGTGAAACTGACTATGGAAAGGTTCCTGTATGGGTTCATACCATATCTATGGGGACCGTGACTGCCCAGAAACTTACCTATAGGATGGGCAATATTCACAGTAGGACTCACTAAGAATCCACCTCTGATAGGGCTGTTGGTATATTTCATATAGGCAGAATTTCATGGGATAGAACTCACTCTGCAGATATTCTATATTGGGAGATATATCTGTATATATAGGATAATATCCACAGAGTGAATTGGACTGCAGAGTAAATTCTATATATCTGTCTATATCTATAGTGAATTCTGTATCTATCATCTATCTATCTATCTATCTATCATCTATCTATCTATCTATCTATCTATCCATCTATCATCTATCTATCTATCTATCATCTATCTACATACTGGGGTTCAAACCTAGGGCCTGTGTATGCTAGGCAAGTGGTCTACCACTAAGCTATAAGCCCAGCCCCAGGATATACCCATATTAGGATGTTTCTATATTGGGGTATTTTTCTACTGGAGGATATAGTCCAAAGGACTGTTTTTATACTAAGTCAAATTTCATTAGAAGTGGGTGTTTTTTCTATTTGGGATGCACAGCCATCCCTTCATATACTGGGGACTGGTTCCAGGAGCCCCCATAGACACCAAAATCCAAGGATGTTCACGTCCCTTAAATGAAATGGCATAATATTTGCATATGACCTGAGCACACCCTCTAGTATACTTTATATCATCTGTAGATTACTGTATTCATAATATGTAATACAAGTGCTATGTAAGTAATTGTTAATTACTTACTTAATTACCTATGTTAATTACTTACATAGTAAATCTATCTCTATATAAATGCAAATATATATATAAATGTAAATCTATCTATCTATAGATAGGTAGTGTGTATAGGGGGTGCTGGGGCTAGAACTCAGGAGCATTTTCCAAGTTACACCCCCAGCCCTATTTCATTTTTTTTTTTTTGTCTTGAAACAAGGTCTTGCTGAGTTGCTGAGAACCTTGCTAAGTTGTTAAGGCTGGCTTCGACCCTGCGCTCCTCCTGTCTCAGCCTCCCAAGTACTGGGATTACAAGCGTGAGCCACCATGCCTGGCTACACTGTATTATTTAGGGGCTAATGATAAGAATAAAAAGTCTACATGTTTAGTATAGATGGAATTCTCTTCTAACATTTTCCATCTGCAGGTCGGGTGAATCCTGGGACGTGGAACCCTATAGACATGGAGGGCTGACTGTACCCACTCAGGCACACGTTTCTGTATTCGAGATTTCTGTACTGGAGAGCCTGTCTACATGTGCATTTCTGTATTGGATTGTAGCTATGCTGGGAATGCTCCTCTACTGGGGGGGCACCTTCATTATGAAAGTTTCTGCCCTGGGGTGCTTCCATCCAGGCATGTGTATTCGTACTTGGTGAACTCTGTCACTCTTACGAGTTGGCTTTGCCAAATCACCAGGGAGGGGGTGACTGTCCTACACACCACTCTGCCAACAGACCTCTCACACCTACGCAGCTCTCCGCTACTTCCTGAGGCTGTTCCAATTATTCTGAGAAGTAGGCAGGTCACAAGTTCCTGGGAGCAGTCACACCTCCCACCTGGGGGTGAGGGCCCCCGCCTTCCACATCAGCTCAGTTCCCTCTCACCTCTGCCCAGCCCCCATGGCAGCCTTCTCTGGGACCCCAGCCTTCTGCTGCCTACATGCCTGAACACTGGGATTTTACTCTGTTCTCCCTATGGCTGCAGCTGGCCCTCTCTGAACCCGCTTCCTTCCTAAAGAGCTGTAAGATTCTCGGGTGGTGTGGGGGCAAGACAGAGAATGCTAATGAACACACCCAGAGGAACATCCTTCCTCCACCCCCACCTCCCCAGTTACTCACGATGACATTGCAGAGCAGGAGAAACAGAGAAATATCTTTTAGGCACCGGCGTCTCCAGTGGCCCCTGGGGGCCAAGATGATAGTCACTGCTTCCTGAGGGCCCACTGGGCTGGCGCTGACCAGCCTAGGGGTGGGCGGGCAGGCAGGCAAGGTGTGAAGGGCGTCCAGGTTGGCAAAGGTCAGGCCTTGGCACGGCTCTTTGGGGGGGCTCTCGTGAGGCTCATCCCCAGGGGGACCCCGGTGGAGGCTCTCAATGATGAACACATTCTGGAAGGTGTGCTGGGCGATCATGAGCAAAGCGTGGGCCAGGTTGAGCCCCGCCAGCAGGTCCCTGGGCGTGCCCACCACCACGGCCACGATGGAGTAGTAGGAGATGGCATACTGGCCCAGGGCGGCGCCCATCAGCAGGGCCACGTCCAGGGTGCGGGTGGGGTTCTTATGGTGGTCCATGGCCCGGCGGTCAAAGCGGTAGATGATGGAGCCGCTCAGGCTGACCAAGGTCATGAGCCCCAGACAGACGATGTTGAAGATGTAGTAAGTGGCCAGGGCCTGCTCCATGCGGTCCCCCTCCCCGCTCACTTGGACCTCGTAGATGATGAAGACAGCCAGCCCTACCACGAAGAGCATCAGGCCCAGGACCGGGCCAGCGAAATAAGTCTCCCGGAAGAGGCTGATCCGGGACGGGGTGTGGCCGTGGCCGTGGGGGGAGGCCAGCAGCCTGCCCACGTTCTTCCACATGACGTAGAGCATGGTGGAAGCGAAGAGGCTGTACTCGATGTTGAAGGGATACAGGTAGAAGTAGCCCTGCTGGAAGATCTGGCAGATGGCCGTGTCGCAGGAGCAGGAGTCTCCTGGGACGGAGCTGCCTGCACGCTCCACTGTGAAGAAAGGGACCCAGGGTTGGGCTGCCCTCCCGACCTCCCCCTAGCCTGTGACATTTGTAAGGCAGGGTCTCTCTCTGCCAGAGTCACTACTGTAGCCCAAAGGCCTTCACAGGGCCTGGTATGTTCATTCACTACACAAATATTTACTGAGCACCTACTTACTATGTGTCAGAGACTATGAGACACATCAGTGCTCGATAAAAAAGGAAAGTTAGAGCCATGGAACTGCCCATGTCACCCCTTCCATTCCTTCAATCCCTCCCCACCCATAATGACCCCTGGCTCCCTGAGCTACCTCCGGGAGCTGCCCTGACCTCCCTAGAGGGTGGCCCTTTTGGAATCCCCTAAAGTCCAGGTTTCCTTGCAGCTCTTCCCAGCATCTGACTCGGCCCAGAAATCCAGTGCACCCATGTCTCCAATGTGCCCTTGTCACTTTGGTTTGTATTACATGGAAAGGAATCTTAAAACCAGAATGCGTTTTGTAGGATACCTTAAGCCCTGGCAAATTTCTCTCCTCTCTCTGTGTCTCTCTGTCTCTGTCTCTGTCTTTGGTACTGGAGGTTGAACACAGGGGCATTCTACCTCTGAGCTACACCCCCAGCCTTCTTTTATTCTTTATTTTGAAACAGGGTTTTGCTAAATTGCTGAGGCTGGCCTAGAACCTGTGATCCTCCTGTCTCAGCCTCCCAAGTACTGGGAATACAGGCATGTGCCGCCATGCCCGGTGCAAATATCTCTTTTGACCCTGAACTATCTCAGCTGGATTTGCAAGTGAAGAAGCTCAGGTTCAGTGAGGTAAAGTGACTTGTACTATTAGGAACAGCTGAAGCAAAGGACCTGGCTTCCAACCCTGAGGCAGGTCCCTCTCCAATGGGCCTCGCCCACCCCCACGGATCCAACCTGTTAGGCTGACCACCTCCCTGGCAGGTTTTAACCACCTTCAGGGGCTACTGGATATGCAAGGTGGCTCTTTATCAGTCCTGTTGGGCTGGGGTCTCCCTGGGGACTGGGGCCACACTTTCTGTTCTTGGACCCTGCCATGCGGGGTGTGTACAGGTGTCTTAGTCTCTAATCTGGTCCTGGAACCTGAGAGAAGTCCAGAGAACTAGGACTGGGGCACTGGGAACCCTGTTCTTCCTTCGTGTAACTAACTAAAAGCAAAGATGGAGCTGAACATTAGTGCTTTGATTTCAGGCTCTGTGACCTTGGGCAAGCTACTTGACCTCTCTATGCCTTGATTTCTGCATCTGTAAGATGGGCTTATTAATGGCACCCATCTGCAAGGGAAGTTGTGAGGGGTAGAGCGTTTCAGACACTTAGCACTGAGTGGGACATATAGAGCTCCGTGGGTTGCCACTAGGTCATTGTGAGGGGACAATTCTTCCCAGCCTTTCCTGTCTGATCCCAGGCTCCCACTGCAGAACTACTCTGCCTCCCTCTCCCCTTCCCAGCCTGATCGCTCTAGCCCTTTCTTCCGGGAGCCTGGGTCCCTTCTCCACACCCACAATTTCCAGGCAGAGCCCGGAGCGGGCAGGAGGCCCCTGTTCACCTTTGCCTCCACGCCCGCCCTGGTGAGGGCACGGTTGACTGACTGCAAATCCACAAAGTACCCAGCCCAAGGCCTGGCCGCCCCAGGGCCGGGGTTAAGAAGGAACTCACGGTCAGGGGCGAGGCGGGTGTAGCTGGTGTTGCTGTAAGAGGTGCTGTAGGAGTGCGCCTGGTGCACGGATTCGTCCACCACAGCTGCCATCCAGATGGCCAGGTTGGTGGTGAGCGTGAACATGAGCCCACACCTGTTTGGAGGATGGGGGGGGGGAGCAAGGAGGCCAGAGAGTCCTCAGCTCATCTTGGGTCCCTGGAGAGGTGGAGGGTTGGGAAGTTCCCCCTGAGAGATGGTGTTGAGAGAGGAAAAGACAGCCAGGCCCCTGTGGACAGGGGAGCTGAACTTGGAAGGAACACTCAGCCTGGCTAGGATGCCAAGCAAGGGAGGGCCAGGGGTGGCCAGGCTAGGGCCCTGTGCTCCCCCCCCCCAGGGGAAAGCACACCGCTCAGGGTAGTGGAAATCAGACTGACAAAACTGGGTGGGGGGTTTGGCTGAAACCCCACCCAGGGAGCAGAGAGAGGAACCCTGCCCAGACCGGAAAACCTCAACTCTCATGCCAGGTGAGCACTGTGGGCACAGACGTTGAGCTGCGGCTCTCACCGAGTCAGATCCAGGTGGACATGGACACAGTCTTTAGCGGAGACCCAGAGAAAGTAAGTCTGCGTTGAGAGAGAGCAGGAGAGTCATTAGTGTGCAGATGGGCTCAGCTCTAGAGAGCCCAGGTCCACATCTATCTGGAAGATGTTCTCTCTACTCCAGGAGCCCTTCTACTAATTGATCAGGTCTACTCTAGCTTTACAAAAGGAGACCAGGAATAGTTTCTCTTTCCTCTCTACAATATGGTTTGTATAAAAAGAGTGACTCTCTAGCCAGGCGCAGTGGTGCACACCTGTAATCCCAGTACTTGGGAGGCTGATACAGGAGGATCGCAGGTCTGAGGCCAGCCTCAGCTACTTAGTGAGGCCCTCCGCAGCTTAGTGAGACCCTGTTTCCAAATTAAGAATAAAAAATAGGGCTGGGGGTGTAGCTCGGAGGTAGAATGCCCCTGGATTCAATCCCCAGTACTGCAAAAAATAAAATAAAATAAAATAAATAAAAATAAATAAATAAAAAGAAGCCAAACTTGTTTGAAAAAATCCCAGTTACAGGATACCCCACCTCTGAGCAAAAGCCAAAGTCAGCAGCCATGGCTGAGGTCAAAGCGACCGTGCCCACAACATGACCCTGGGCTGAGACGGATGCACTCCATGGGCACCCAAGGAAGGCAGGCAGGGTTCTAGCAGACAGAGCTGGCTGTCACGACTCACACCTCCCAGGTGTTAACCATCGGCACTGCTTAGGTTAAAATAAAACTGCAGCACCCCAGTAGGAGCTCACATTTAGATATTACTAAATGACACTGTGCTTCCTCATTTTCAGACTCAGATGACCCCCTCCGCAGTCCTATCCCACGTATGCAATTGCTCTGGGTGGAAGGGGGGAGTGGACCTCAGGTTTCCTGACCCCTTGGCAAGCACTGACTCCTTCCCACTACACTCAGGGGACACTTCTGCCACCCACCTGGACAATGACAAACACAGCCTGGATGAGGGGGTGCAGGATCTTGATGGCCGACTGGCATTCATAGAAACTGGAGTAGTAGCCGGTCTTGAAGACATCCATGACCAGGGTGCAGACCCCGAACAACACCAGCCCGCCTGGGAATCAGGGGCATGGGGGGGGGGGTCAGAGAGGCAGGAGAGAGGGCCTGTACGGTGGGGGTAGTGAGTGGTTGTATAATTAGGTGGATGGATGGATGAATGGGGAGGATGGATGAATGGATGGATGGATGAATAGGTGCGTGGACAAATGGATGGACTGAAAGATGGATGGGTGGAAGGAAGGATGAGGGCGTGATGGAGTGGGTGGATGGGTAGACGTCCTTTGTACCCCTCTCTTAGGGGCTGCATAGATAGAGAAAAGGGCCTTCCTTTGGCTCTTTCACCTGCTGCTGTTTCTTCTTCCCCACTTTTCATCAAAGGCTCTCTCTCTCTCTCTCTCTCTCTCTCTCTTTTTGCGGTACTGGGGATTGAACCCAGGGGCATTCTATCTCCGAGCTACAACCCCAGCCCTATTTTTTATTCTTTATTTTGAAACAGGGTCTCACTAAGTTGCGGAGGGCCTCACTAAGTAGCTGAGGCTGGCTGCGAACCTGGATCCTCCGGTCTCAGCCTCCCAAGTACTGGGATTACAAGCGTGTGCCATCACGCCCGCCCGCCCGCCCGGCTCAAAGGCTCTCTCTTGACCACCTCTCTCTAATCCTTAGACAAGGCAATGAAGTTCCCCTCCATCTCCCTATCCATCCCTCCTCCAGGACCCCCTTCCCTCCTCCCTCCTCTCCTTCCGAGCCAGGCCACATCAGAGGGAACTTCTCGCCCCTCCACCCAGCGTACACTCTGCAGGTGCTCCGAGGGTCCAGGCCTGCCGGTCCCGGTCCCCACCCCACCTCTGTCCCCACCTCCCTTGCACCTCGGAGCCAGATGGGGCCGGCATGCGTGTCCCGGTAGGGCACCGCGTCTGGGCAGCGCACGGTGCGGACGAGGTAGAAGAAGACCCAGAGCACTGCGGCCAGCATCATGGCCGTGAGCAGCGCGAACACGTCGGTGTCATACACGGCCACCTTGTTGAAGGCGCCGCCACTGATGAGCGTGCAGGCGAGCAGCAGCACGTTCACGGCCAGCAGCACCGACAGCAGGCGGCCGCCTTTCTTCCACACCTCGCGGGGGGCGGCCCGGGGCGCCGGCGGGCTCTCCTTGGGGCCCGGGGCCAGCTCCTCGGGCATGATGGGGGCAACTGGAGGAGGTTGGAGGGGTCACTGCGGGGGAGGAGCGGACAGGACCAGAGGTGAACCCCAAGGCCTCTCTTTTCCCCATCTTAACCCAAGATTGGGGGGCAGGGGCGTTCCTAACTCAGAGAGTGGGGGCTGCGGGAGGGGGTTGGGGGGAAGCGCAGGGCGAGGGGAAGAGAAAACCCCGAGCCTGCCCCTCCTCTTCCAAGGGGAAGAAAGTAGAAGCGGTGGAACTGGGTGGGACCCCGTCCAAGGTCCCCACTTCCAAAATCCGGGGCACGCACCTGGCTGGTCTGGGAGTCTGCGCGGAGTTGGGGGTCAGGGGGCAGCAAGCATCTGCTCTCTCCCACGCCGGGCTGGACGGGTGCTTTATACTCGAAAGGGTAGGGTGATTTACAGCTGTCGGAGATGGGCTCCATAAACCTCTCAGTCGCACTCACATGATCCATTTTTTCTCTGGGCTGAATTTAGGGAAGAGAGTGCGGGAGCCAGATAAGGCGAGATTTATATTTATCTATGGAGCATCCCCACCCCGCCCGATCTCCCGGGCGCGACGAGGCTCAGGCGCAGCCCCGCACTGCGGCACCCAGAGGGCACCCCACCCCGGCGCCCACCGCGAACTGCTGCGCAGCGATCGCGCCCGCCTAGAGCCCCCCAGAGACGCCTCACGTGCCCACCGGCATCCTGCCGCCCTCCCAGCCCCAGCGCACTCTGCGCCTTTCGTATAGGACAGCAGCGCCCTTTTCCCCACTCGCTCTCACAGTGATCCAAGTTCCTTCTTTCTCTATCCCTACCGCCGCCCCCCTCCGCTGCTCCGCTGGATGAAGTCTGGGGCTTCAGCACGAAGTTCCCATGCGGTGAGCGCCATCGGCTTTCAGTCCTCTCGCGCCCCCTGCTGGAGCACGGCTGCACAACCCCGCGCCGGGGGATGGCTGCGACTGCCGCGTGGTACTCGCCGACGACAGTCTTGTGGTCAGTCTCCATGCCCCTTTCGGCCCACTATCCCGGGACTAGGACTGCCTTTCTACCTCGCCCGCCCCCTCTCCAGCCCTTTCCCTGTTCCTTTGACGGCTGGAGAAATCGAGAGCCGCAGCGCTGGAGCTCTGGTGAGGACGGACCAGCAACTGTCCTCAGACCGGGGCTCACGGGGTGGAGCGCTGGGGTGGGCACTTTGGGAATGAGGTCAGGGCCTCACATGGGTCACCCCTGTGCGCTGAGAAGAAGGGCGTTTAGGACCCAGGGGAAGCCCCGGGGCGGCTCCCTGGGCAGCGGGAGATCCCCCCCACCCCGCCCGCCGGGTGAGCGGCTCAGATGTCGCGGTAGCCGCAGCTCTGGCGCTCCGCACCTTCAGTCTGCGGCAGTGGGGGCTGGCGGCCCCGGCCCCTGCCCGGCCCCCTCCCCTAACCCCATGCCTCAGCCTTAACCCCACTGCCCTCCCCCGCGGGGGGCATTTCCCCCGTGCCCCCTGCCCGCCCCGTCCGAGCTGGGCGCCATGAACGACCAGTACCACCGGGCCGCCCGAGATGGCTACCTGGAGCTCCTCAAGGAGGCCACCCGGAAGGAGCTGAATGCCCCCGACGAGGATGGCATGACCCCCACCCTCTGGGCTGCCTACCACGGAAACTTGGAGTCGCTGCGCGTCATTGTGAGCCGCGGGTGAGTGTCCCTCCACCCAGCCGCCAGGGGAGGGGGAAGAGCTACCCTACTCCACCAGGACAGTCCCCAGCCCCCTTCCCCGGACTCCATGATATCCGTCGGCCCCTCCCCTGAGCAGCTTTCTTTCCCTATGGACAGACCGCCCTAGGTTGGGATCTGGGAGCCTGGCGTGCGTGGGGGAGACACACGTGGAGAGGAACTTAAGCTGGGACATGTGACACTTGTGACCTGGATGTGGGGCTAGGAGGGGAGGAACTGGGATTTGGGGGGCCCATGATTGTGGGAGGGGTGCTGCAGAGTGAGCGTGAGGGGGGAGAGATCTGCAGGAAGCAATAGTAAGGGGGAGAGCCAGAAGGCAGAGAAGGCAGAGAAGTCTCAGAGGGCCTAGAAGTGGGGGCCAGGAAGTACCGGCTTTGCTGCACTCCCCAGCCTGGGAGCTGAAGGGCTCTCCCAGCCAGCACCCACAGCCCCCCACAGGCTGGGCTCACACTACCCCCTCCCTCGCCCAGCTCATTCCTGGGATTTATGGCACAGTCCTCGGTACCAAATGTCACTGGTTCAGCCACCCCATTTAACTCTCTCCCCCACCGCTGGTCACAGCTGAGCCGTGAACATCCTCACCCAAGGAGGGGCTCCTGTCCCCCTCCTCCCTCTGGAGTTGTCCTGGGGGCAGTGTGGGCACAGAATCCACATGTGAGGATCACTGGAGTGGGAGGGGGTGGGGACTAAATCACACTCCTTTGAATAACTTCCCCACTCCCCGACCGGTGATGAAGAGCAGTCAGGCTGGCCTGGACACCAGGGTGACCCGGGCAGGACAAGGGGTGGAAGGGATGCCCCGGGGTGGGGGTGGGGTTAATATGAGTGTCTTAGGTCCTGGGGGAGAGGGGCAGGGACTGAGTTGGCCCATGCTGGGCCCCTGCCTGTGCCCGAGCACATGGCAGGTGGCATCCCTCCATGGCTGCTCCTTGGGCCCAGCAGAAGGTGAGAGCAGCCCATCATCAAGTTAGACAGCTGAAGCCTGTGCCCAGAGTCAAGAATGACTGGCTCCTCCTCACTCCAGGAGGGCACACAGGGACACTGTCCCCCTGTAGCTCATGAAGGGGACTGGAGGGAAAGAGCGTTCCCTCTTGGTGTACCAACCCCCCAAGTCCTACAGAGGCAGAAGACCGGTGCTTGATGGGTGTGGGTCTGGTGCCCAGCAGCCCCATCCCCACACTGTCCTGTAGGACTTGGCGACCAGTAGAGGAAGCAGAGCAGGGGTGTGTGTGGGGAGATGTGGAGACGAGGGAGTGACTCTTCCACCGGCCCTAGGTGGCCTCATTACTGTGGGGCAGGGGCCCTGTGCTAGGTTCCAGTGGGCAGCAAGAGTTCTGGAGAAGCCAGCGGGAGCTGCCCCAGGGGGGCATAGCACAGTGCAGAGGGCACCGAAGGGGGGCAGTTGAGGTCCCTGAGGTCCCTGCACTAGCCAAGCCAGCCAGCCTCACAGACTGTCCCCAGAAAAGGGACAGTCTGAGCAAGGGAGGGCAAACCAGCCAGGCTGCTGGCCTGCCTCCTCCTCCCCTCCAGTCCTGGCTGCCCCCACAGTCCCCTCCTGGCCCAGGCCAAGACCCGACACCTGTAACACTCGGCCTTGCCAGGCCTGGCCCTGCTCCCTGCAGACATGGCGGTACCTGGTGCACAGGAACACTCACCCTCGCACACACCCAGGCCCAGGCCCAGCACACACCACCCTCTTGTCCTCTTTCACGGCCACCCTGCAACACGGGCCACACTCACCATCGCACCTGCCTAGAGACCCAGACTCGGCCCAGGCCCACCACCTCTCTGGGCCAGCTCCCCGCTGAGCCCATGAATAATTCACTCCTTTCTCTCTGGGCATCAAATATTTATCCCCAGAGATTCCCAGCCCTCAGCTCTCTGGAGGAAGCCCCGCCCCGGCCCCGCCTTCCCTGTCGCCCCGCCCCCTGCGTGCCGGGCCATTCCCCCCCCACCCCCCCACCCCCGGGGTCGGTTTGGTGGCTCAGGCCAAGCAGGTCTCCAGGAGTCAGAGGAGAGATTTCAGGCCCACGGGTCTCTTTGGGGCCTGGTCTTTGGGGCCTGGCGTGCCTATGTGGAAGCTCGACAAGGCGGGGTGGGGAGCGGGGAGGGGTCCTCCCTTCCTCCACCCAGCCCCCCATTCCCTCGACCTCCATCCATAGCGGACTGCCTGCTCGGATTGCTCTCGCTCATCTTCCTCCCCACGTGCTCTCCCTGCAGGGGTGACCCAGACAAGTGTGACATCTGGGGCAACACACCCCTGCACCTGGCAGCTTCCAATGGCCACCTACACTGCTTGTCCTTCCTGGTGTCCTTCGGGGCCAACATCTGGTGCCTGGACAACGACTACCACACGCCCCTGGACATGGCCGCCATGAAAGGGCACATGGAGTGCGTGCGCTACCTGGACTCCATCGCGGCCAAGCAGAGCAGCCTCAACCCCAAGCTGGTGGGCAAGCTGAAGGACAAGGCCTTCCGCGAGGCGGAGCGGCGGATCCGCGAGTGCGCCAAGCTGCAGCGCAAACACCACGAGCGCATGGAGCGGCGCTACCGGCGCGAGCTGGCCGAGCGCTCCGACACGCTCAGCTTCTCCAGCCTCACGTCCAGCACGCTGAGCCGCCGGCTGCAGCACCTGGCGCTGGGCAGCCAGCTGCCCTACTCGCAGGCCACGCTGCACGGCACCTCCAGGGGCAAGACCAAGATCCAGAAGAAGCTGGAGCGGCGCAAACAGGGCGGCGAGGGCACCTTCAAGGTCTCGGAGGACGGTCGCAAGAGCGTGCGCTCCCTCTCGGGCCTGCAACTGGGCAGCGACGTGATGTTCGTGCGCCAGGGAACTTACGCCAATCCCAAGGAGTGGGGCCGCGCCCCGCTCCGGGACATGTTCCTCTCCGACGAGGACAGCGTCTCCCGTGCCACGCTGGCGGCCGAGCCTGCCCACTCGGAGGTCAGCACCGACTCAGGTCACGACTCCCTGTTTACCCGCCCCGGCCTGGGCACCATGGTGTTCCGCAGAAACTACTTGAGCAGCGGTCTGCATGGGCTGGGCCGCGAGGACGGGGGCCTGGACGGGGCGGGCACGCTGCGGGGTCGGCTGCAAAGCTCCCCCAGCCTGGACGACGACAGCCTGGGCAGTGCCAACAGCCTGCAGGACCGCAGCTGCGGGGAGGAGCTGCCCTGGGACGAGCTGGACTTGGGCCTGGATGAGGACCTGGAGCCGGAGACGAGCCCGCTGGAGACCTTCCTGGCCTCGCTGCACATGGAGGACTTTGCCGCCCTCCTTCGGCAAGAGAAGATCGACCTGGAGGCTTTGATGCTGTGCTCGGACCTGGACCTCCGCAGCATCAGCGTCCCCCTGGGGCCCCGCAAGAAGATCATGGGGGCCGTCAGGAGGCGGAGGCAGGCGCTGGAGCGCCCGCCAGCCCTAGAGGACACAGAGTTGTGAGTGTCAGCCTGGGGTCTGGGCAAGGGGTGAGGGTTTGGAAGATTATCATCGCTTCCTCCTGGGGAGGAGGCGGTCATTTCAGGACCGAGGAGAGGGCTTAATACCGTATTTCATAGAATCTAAGCTGCCATCAATTACAAGACGCCCCACTATTTTTTTTTTTTTTTTGCGGTACCGGGGATTGAACGCAGGGGCGGTCTACCTCCGCGCTACGCCCCCGGCCCTATTTTTTATGCTTTATTTTGAAACCGGGTCTCACGAAGTTGCGGAGGGCCTCACTAAGGAGAGAGAGAGAGAGAGAGACAGGGAGAGAGAGAGCGAGAGAGCTGAGGCTGGCCGCGAACCTGGATC
>PVJS01048424.1:0-15059 GCA_004027185.1 Glis glis
AAAAAAAAAAAAAAAAAAAAAAAAAAAAAAAAGATATAAAAATCAAAGATTAAAATATAACAGAAAAAGAGACAAAAATTGTATAAAAGACTAAAGCCCATAATATAAAAATTTAGAATATAAAAGTGCAAGAGAATCAGTGTCAAGAAAAGGAACCGAAAACAATAAAGGAAAAACTGAATATTAAAAAGTTTGAAAGAATAAAAGTGGTTATGAAGAAATATCTTAAAAAGAAAATAACCACAAAAATCTTAAAGATTAGAGAGAGCGAGAGGGGAAAAACAGTTCAAATTAAATTAGTGGGAATCCATACAAAGTTTAAGGTGATGGTTGGAAGAGTTTCATTGATGGATGTCATTGCATGGGGCAAAGAGACAAGAAGGCAGAAAATCCTTGGCTTGAGCAGCTATCTGTAAATACGCAGGGTGTGTGTGCCCAGGGCAAACTCAGAGCAGCACAGTGGGGAGAGCAGCCGCCTTCTCATCCTGGGGAGACTTGGACGTGGCGTCGCCATCTCCCCGCAGCACACTCCACCCAACAGGGGCTGGTCCAACTCTTTACTGACGGGTCTCAAAACTTGGCACCTTATGTGCACAGCTAACAGAGCATAGTTATAGTCAATTAGACAACTGGCAGGGGAACAGGGAGTCCTGGTCTACATTTTTCAAACCATTTCCTTTTAAAGAAGAAATATGTGGAGAATATCCCAGCAAAAAGAGAAAACCCAACAACAATCGCCAAACATCAGTAAAACTACTGAGGATTGCGTTGGCGTTTTCCTGGGTTGGGGATGGTTGATGTTAGCTTGTGTTAAACCCTCATTCTGTTCTGGAAATACTAGAACCCCAAAAGAGATTCCATATTCAGTAGAAATGGCATTTTTACTTAGTTAATATTTTTTCTCTTGGGATTCCACAATAAAAAGAATTTAGTTCAAACTGAAGAGCAATATTAAAAAAAAAGTATTGGTATAGATGACCTTTTTAACTTCATAGCGAGGTTAGAAATGGTGAAAAAGTCCATTCTCCTGCGACTGAAAACTTAGGACACTAAAACCCAACTCCATGTTGTGATGTCAGAATAATGTTCAATATGAAATGCCATCATTTTCTTTTTATATTTAATCTAGAGTGTTCAGAAAATATTTTATTTGCAAAAAACCCGCCACTTTCCCCCTACTTGTGTTTACTACAGAATGAATCCTGTTACATTCAGTGTCAGTGTTTTTTCTTGCTGAAAGCATGTCTTGGAATATTTTACTATGTTTTATATATTCAATGAAATCCATCCAGAATGTCCATGATGGTTAATTTTATGTGTCAATTTGGCTAGGCCAGTATCCAGGTGTTTGGTCATAGAGACATCTGGATGTTACTATGAAGGTTATATCTTAGATAAGATTAGTATTTAAATCAGTAAACGTGGAGAAAAGCAGATTACTCTCTATAATGTGGGTAGGCCTCATCCAATCAGTTGATGGTTTTAAGAAAAAAGACTGACCAGCTGGGCGTGGTGATGCATGCTTGTAATCCCAGTACTTGGGAGGCTGAGACAGGAGGATCCGGGTTCACAGCCAGCCTCAGCTACTTAGTGAGGCCCTCTGCAACTTAGTGAGACCCTGTTTCAAAATAAAGAATAAAAAATAGGGCTGGGGGTGTAGCTCGGAGGTAGAATGTCCCTGGGTTCAATCCCCAGTAACACACACACACACACACACACACACACACACACAAAGACTGACCTACCCCAAAGAAGAGAGAATTTTTCCAGCATATTGTCTCTGGAGTTGAAGGGCCACATTCATTCTTTCCCGGGCCTCCAGACTGTTGGCTTACTGTGTAGATATTGGACTTGCTATCCTCCACAATTGTGTGAGCTAATTGCTTAAATAAATCTTTCCATATATGTACACATCCTGTTGGTTTTGTTTCTTTGGAGTATGCTGACTAATGCATTATCCAAATTCTTTTAATGGCAGAAAGTTGAAGGAATTTCATTTCATTTCATTTTGTACTTGGCTCAGAAAAAAAAAAATTCCGATTAGTAGAGCACAATATCTAAGTGCTGTTTATAGCATCTTGGGATCATAAGCAGCTCACATCTTTTCCTTTATTAAAAAGTTCTTTGCCAGGTCTGGTGGCACACACCTGTAATCCCAGGACATGGGAGGCTGAGACAGAAGGATCAACAGGTTCGAGGCCAGCCTCAACAACATAGCGAGAGTCTCAGCAACCTAATGAGACTGTTTCAAAACAAAAATAAAAAAGGACTGGGGGTGTAGCTTGGTGGTAGAATGCCCCTGGGTTCAATCCCTAGTAACACACACACACACACACACACACACACACACACACACACACTTCTTTATACTTGGGAGGCATAGACAGGAGGATAGCAGGGTTAAGGCCAGAAACCAGTAATTTAGCCAGACCCTGTTTCAAAAAAAAAAAAAAAGGCTGGGGGCTATAGTTCAGAGGTAGAATGCTCCTGGGTTCAATTCCCAGTCACACACACACACACACACACACACACACACACACACAAAAGCATGCACACACAATTTTTTTAAACAAAATGCACTAGATCGACAATTTGAAAGATTATGACTGTAATGGGGGCCTGCTTCTGACCCTGGCAGCTGACAGATGGCTTGTTTCAAAGCTGACAATTTTCCTCCTTGTCTTCCCCTTTTCTTTGCCCCCTTGTTAACAAATAACATGTTCTTATCTGTTTACTGAGGGAAGGGCACCTGGCGCCTGTGGATCTGAATAAGGACTGACTCAAGGAGGACTTGAACATGCACCATGTCTCTTCTGACAAGCCCACCGGCGTCACCCTGCAGAGCTAACTCTTAAAAGGGACTTCATTCCTTTGATCTGGGAGAATCCAGGGCCTGTTCCCAAATGCTTAAGTTCACTGGTTTCTCTGATTTGCTAGCAAATCAATAAATGTCTTTTTCCTTCTTCCCAATGGCATGTCCCAGTTATTTGATTTGGCAAATCAGAAGCAGGTACCAGGATTCCGTAACATGACTCTTCGTAGGTTGCTAATCTTTGAAATCACATCAGGCAAACTCACCTCTACTATTCCCCACTCAGCAGTCCCATAAACACTACCCAGAGCTTTAAGTGGGAGGAATACCTATTGTTCTCTTAATAATTTCAGTTATTTGTTTAATAACACAGACCGTTATTTCAAAATTTTCTTGTTATGCATTAATTTTAGCATTCTTTGTATTGCTGATTTAGAAAAGATAATCATACAGAAGAAAATGTTGTTTTTCATATATATATATATATGTTAAAAAGTCTTTTTGAAGTTATTGTATTTAACACAATCTGGAATTTCCTTTGTCCTAGAGGAAATGGAATTAACAATAATACTTGTTGGATTAATTAAGGACCAATGAGCTTTGTCCATCATTGTCTCAGTGAACATGGAAGGGTAGCTCTCTTGAATTTCTCATAAATATTTACCAAGAGCAAGCTTGGTCACTTAGTGATGATTTCAGAAATGAACCAATTATTTTTATACTAGTAACACTACTGAGCCATTGAAAGACAGGATCATGCAAATGTCATTATACAAAACTGATATGTATATATATATATATATATATATATATATAGAGAGAGAGAGAGAGAGAGAGAAAGAGAGAGATACATACATATGTATCTATGATACATGTGTGTATGTGTGTGTGTGTGTGTGTGTGTGTGGTACTGGGGATTGAACCCAGGGGCATTCTACCTCTGAGCTACACCCCCAGCCCTATTTTATTTTATTTTTTTTATTTTGAAATAGGGTCTCACTAAGTTGCTGAGACTGTCCTTGAACCTGTGATCATCTTGTCTCAGTATCCTATATATGTTACAGGCATGCACCACCATGCTTGGCTTGATACATATATTTAATTACACAACTTGTGGGAATCCACTCACACACATTAGAGGCTGAGCAGTTCCACCATATGGTGTGTGAAAGCCAGAGAATCAGGGCAGCCATTGGTTTAATTCAGTCTGAGTCTGAGGATCTGAGAATGGGGGTGTGTGTGGGGGGGACAGGGTTGATGGTTTAAGACTCAGTTGGAGTCCAAAAGACTGAAAACCAGGAGCACGGATCCAAGGGCAGGAGAAGTTGGATGCATCAGCTCAGGAGAGAGTGAATCCACACTCTCTCTGTCTTTTCGTCCCACTCAGACCCTCAGCGAGTTTGGTGATGTCCGTCCACACTGGAGAGCATCATTTGCTTTACTTAGTCCACCAATTTAAATGCTGGGCTCTTCCAGAAACGCCCTCACAGATGCACTGAGAAATAATGTTTTTCCATCTCTAAAGTGATGCTTAGCCCAGGTCAAGCAGACACATAAAATTAACCATCAGGAACTTCTTTCCTATGAATCTTTCTGCAACTAAGTGTTTTGTCTGACATGTTTTCCGTTTATTCACCTCGTTACTTACAACTCTTGGCCTCCATGATAGCGTGAGCCCATTCCTCTAAGAAATCTCACCCTATCTTAATATATCCTGTTGGTTCTCTTTCTCTGGAGAACCCTGGCTAGCATGCTCATATTTAAGTGACTCTTTTAATACACCCCACACTATTATATGTTACTTTGGGACAAATACACATGAAATAAGAATATAAAAATAGGATCAGAGACAAAAGGCACCATATTCAGAGCAGGGTCATAAAGAAAGATGAAGGATTTGGGAAGATTACAAAGGGGGCTTTAAATAGATCTCTATGTTATTTTACTTAAAAAAGTCTCCTGAGGATGGGATAGAGGTGGAGAAGGAGATGGCACTGGGTGAAAACAGTTTTGGAAGCAGCCCCGTAGGAGGAGGGGAACTGCTGCTCTATTTTTCGGTTGGCAATGTCTTTGCATTTCTGAGCCAGGGCAGACAGTGGGGAGGGGCGAAGCATCTTGCTACCTTCTTTTCAACCATCGGGACTGCTGCAACCCTGTGCCAACACATTCATGGGTTACCAATTGCATTTCTCAATCCAATTCTAAATAGTGGCCATTTCTCCCAGAGTTTGGCTCTCAGTTACCAGTTCTAGCCTTTGCTATTGTGAGTTTCTGTCATTTCTGCCCCCCCCCCTTTGCATCTGTATTAATCAGGCTAGGCTAGACTATGCTGTAGCAAGAAACACACAAATCATAGTGGCTTAATCCAATAAAGGTTTGTCTGGTATATATAAGACCCCTCTCCCCCAATCCAGGAGACCCATCTTGGATTCAACATTCCTGGCCACTCTACTTTAGACTCTCCACCTTTTAGAGTCTTTTGATGTTTATTTTATATATTTTATCCATAGATTTTAGGGGAAAAGTACATTCACTCCATCTTCCTAGAAGTGGGAGCTAGTTTCTTCTATGTGGATTAATTGCATCTCTATTTATTCTTATGAGCTTTTATTTTACTATTTTTTTTATCTTTACAAAGACTACCATGCTGTTTTAGTCTGTTCTGTCACTGTGACCAAAATACCTGACATGAACAACATAGAGGAGAAAATGTTTATTTGGTTTATGGTGTCAGAAGTACAGTCCACGGTCAGCCGACTCCAGGGCAGACATTCAGGCAGCACGGCGTGGCAGAGGGAAGCGGAGCACAACTCAGTGGTGACAGGAAGCAACCAGGAACACACATGGTCCCCAGGAGCTCCTCCCTCCAGCCATAATCCACCTGCCTACATTACCACGTAGTAAATCCATTCAAATGATTCATCCTTCAGTGGATTTATTACAGCCCTGATCCGATGATTGCACCTCTGAATATTGTTGCATTGGGGACTTGCTTTCAAGACAAGAGACTCTTGGGGACCTTCTGAACCAAACCATAACATGTGCTGAAAGTGTTCTTTATGAGATAATCATTTTTCATGTCGATATCATATTTCTAGGAGTCATCTACATGGTAGCATGTCAGTGTATCCTTCATTAGTTCTGACTGTTGTGTATTTCCTGTGACTGGAGATTGTGAGGTTTCCAGGCCTTTCCTTTTGTCTTTATGAATAATGCTGGTGTGAATAATCTTTTGCATGTATCCTGTTGTAAATGTCCAAGATATATATATATATATATATATACCTATATATATATATATATATATATATATATATAGGTATATATATAGGTATATATATATATACCTATATATATACCTAGGCAAGAAATTGGTAGGTTATAGGCTACTAACACTTTCATCTATGGTAGATAATCTTTGTTTTCCTTTATCTCTTTCCTTGTATTTTCTTTAGTTTTATTCCACTCTTCTTTTTCTACATTCTTATGATTGGAAATTAATTCATTAGTTTTGAGGCCTTATTTTTTCCCACTAATATTCATGTTTAAGGCTATACATTTCTCTCAGATCACTGTTTTTGCCACAAATTTTAATATATAGTTTAAAAGCTTGTAAGTCACTTTTAGGTATTTTAACACTTTGACCCCATTTTTAACCTTTAGAATCTAAAGTTTTAACTAGGTGTTATTATGAATATGTCAGTTCTTTCTTTTTGGTAATGGAGGTTGAACCCAGGGGAGTTCTACCTCTGAGCTACACCCCCATCCTTTTTTATTGTTAAACAGGGTCTCTCGAGGTTGCTGAGAGTCTTGCTACATTTCTGAGGCTGGCCTTGAGCCTGTCATCCTCCTGTCTCAGCCTCCCAAGTACTGGGATTACAGACCTGTACTATCATGTCTGGCTATCAGTTATTGATAAGAGAAGGATAGTCATGTGAATAAGTTTCCTCCTTTACCTTGTAATAGCTTTCTTTATCCCTCCTTTTCTCTAAGATAGCAACTGAATACACCCAGGTGTCTGATCTCTGTTCCTCACAAGTGCCTTGCAGTGTATCTTGGCTGTGCTCCCTTAGTTAAGACTTTTATCTTCACACCATTTCTACCTGGGACCTCTCATGGCCAACTTTCTGAGGTCTCTGGTGCCCGAGAACATACTTATCAAGCTCTTAGCTTTGACGGCTACTTAGGCTGGGTATAAAATTCTAACAAACTTCTTTTCCTTGAATACTGCAGACATCCTACTTGCATAATCTTCTTGCCATCTGCTTTGCTTTTGAATAATTTGATTATCATTCCTTTGATTTTTTCCCCCTTCTTGTTGGCTTTTAGAATTTTTGTTTTATGTTTGTCTTTTCAACTAAGTTTAACTCTTAAATTTTAGTAGAATGTGATGTGAATTTTTCTTTCTTCCCCTTTAGGATTTTAAAGGCTCTTTCTTTCAGTCTTGGGCCTTTCGTCTTTTTAAAAAATCTGCAATACTTAACTAGATTATGTTTTCAAACATTAAATTTTCCTCTCTTTCTGTGGTTCTTATCATTTGACTCTGAGCCCCTTCGCTGGCTCTGAGTCTTATTCCTGCTGACTTTTCCATTTCTCGTGTCTTTGTCCTTCCTTCTTCCCCAGTGGTATCTTTTTTTTTTTTTTTTTTTTTTTTGCGGTACCAGGGATTGAACCCAGGGGGGTTCTACCTTCAAGCTACACCCCCGGCCCTATTTTTTATCCTTTATTTTGAAACTGGGTCTCACAAAGTTGCAGAGGGCCTCACTAAGTAGCTGAGGCTGGCCGCGAACCTGGATCCTCTGGTCTCCGCCTCCCAAATACTGGGATTACAAATGTGCACCACCACGCCCGGCCCAGTGGTATCTTTTTATAAATGTGTCCTATCTCTGTGGTCTTTATTTGAATGTGCAACCTTGACTTTAAGATAACTTCTCGTCTCCCCTTTTAGGTATTTTTATATCATATTGACACATTCTCCCTTTTAAAACATGTGTTCCTTAAACTGACTTAAAATTATTGGTTTAAATATTTTTGCTTCTGCTAGAATCTGAAATCTAGATGGTTGTGCTCTTTCAATCTCTCATTCTTTTGGGTTTGTGGGGGCTGGCTTTTCCTGGGGGGTTTCAATTCAGGCGATGATCCAGGAGGAGGCCAGACCCCAATCTGTCATTACAATCTGCTAGGGGATGAGGGTGGTGCAGGCATGAACCCTAGAACAGGGAGGCCCAGGAATGAAAAACCAGAGACATCGTCCCTCACCCTAAAACAACTCAAGGAGGCACTGTGCTCTTCACCTGCGGGAAAGAACAGCTTTACGTGGGGATCTTCCTTAAACACAGTGGCCTCCCCACATCATTACCTTGTTTTTCATAGCATCTCACAGCAGCTGCTGCCCCTGGTTTTCTTTTACTTTTGCCATCACTTGGACCAGACTCTGAATCTCTTTAGGTGTGGGTTGGGTACTGTTTGTCCTAACAGTATCTTTTCTATTTTATCTTCTCTGTATTCTACTGGACTGCTTCTCATGCTGGACAAAGCCAGTTGTTCCCTCCCACATCAATTACAAGCAGCCCTCTGCCTTTATGTCAGGGATTTCTTGTACCTTTCATGGTACCTTTGACTGATGTTTGGGGTGAGACCACCAGACAGTACATGCCCACCTTCCTAGTAGGATCTGGAAGTGGGGTCATCTACCATCTGCTGTCATTTTTAGGAGACCAACTTTTTATTCCAATACGGATTGACATGTAGTTTAGTTTTGTCTGATGATTTCATTTTTTTTTACAAAGGGCATTTAGTATATAAATATCAGTGTAAAGCATAAAATACTACCCAAGCTCTTTGTCTGTGTTCCCTTTCCAATCTTTAACCCTCTGCAAACACATATTTTTATGCTGTAAAGTGTCCTTTGCCTTCCATTATTTTGAATGTATTTCTCTTGGTTTGTTCTTTTTTATTACTTTTATGGCTCTATCATGTTTGTTTTTAATATATTGCATAATATAAAAATTATATGCCCAAACTTACCACGCCTGTGTTATTATAGAATGTTGAGATATTTTTACTTTTCACTACTAAAGATGACTATAACATCGTTATAAATATATCTTTTAAAAAAGTTACCAGTTTAGATTTATTCCTAGGAATGAGATTATAAGGTCCATGGGTAAACATTTTATGGCTCTTGAAAAGCATTGCTGAATTGCCCTTCAAAGAACGATGCTGTTCCTTGAGTGGTTTTATACACTTATTCTCATATATACTTAATTGTATATGCACAAACTTGTTGCATATCACTTAAGACAAATCCTCTTCCATCTTTTTTACACTACTCTGATTACATTTTTTAAGGGATACATTAAATTAAAATGGTGATAGACCATTCTCATTTTTCTAAAACCACTATTACTTCCAAATAGCCCTGTAAAGTCCTCTTAATTCTAATTCTAATTTAAGTAATTAGGAATATAAATATAAATTAAGACAATGGGTGACATTTACTCCCTCAGATTTTAGCAATATAGAGAGCAAATGTTAGTCATATATTTTGAGGTCTTAGGTGTCCAACAAAGACACAAAATATTTTTTTGAAATCAGTGTTAACTTCTGCAAGTTGTCTGAAAGTCTGGCCCTTCCCCTCTGTATGGAACCGTGTAAGTCCCAGGGTTGTACATTATTGCAAGAGAGAGATGGAGATGAAGGAGTATGGCTATTAGACTTCTTGCCAACTCTAATACCTAGTGCTCAGATTTGACTTAATTTGTTCTAGAAAATGTAAATATGGCCAGGTGTGGTGGCACACACCTGCAATCCCAGTACTTGGAAGGTTGAGACAGGAGGATCACAGGTTCAAGGCCAGCCTTAGCAACTTAGACTTTCATCAGCAACTTAGTGAGAGCCTGTTTCCCCCCCACCCCCCGCCCAAATTAAATAAATAAAAAGTGTTGGGGGTATAGCTTGGAGGTAGAATGCCTCTGGGTTCAATCCCCAGAACCACACACACACACACACACACACACACACACACACAAAAGAAAGAAAATGCAAATATGTAACATTTGAGGGTCACACAACACTTCATACCTGCTCTTATTTTTAGACAAAGACTGAATGTATTATATTTTTATAGTGCAATATAGCTTACAAGATTCTTGAGATTATTATATGTGCCAATAATTGTTTTAAATATTACACGTTTAATCCTTGGACTTATTTTTTGTTACCTAAAAATCAACTTCAAATTCTGGTGGCTTTACAGTGGGAAGCATCCATCTTTTTCTGCTGTCTGTGGCTCCGCTGGGCTGCAGGGCAGTTGGCCTTTGTTCCAGGCGGTGGGTTGGGTTTCCATCTGCTTCACTCATGCTAGTCACTACCTGGGGAGGGCACTTCTTACCGAAGACCTCAGAAATGCGAGCAGGCTGGCCAGGCCACACAGCAAGTTTAAAACGTTTCCTAACATTGCATTGGCCCAAGCCTGTCACGTGGCCAAGCTCGATAGCAGTTCCTGTTGCTTCTGCAGATTGTCTCTTGCTAACTCACCCCGTCCCATCCCATATATTATATTAAAGATGCTGGTAGTCCTACCTTTTAGGGGAGAAGCTTAGGAAGACCATTTCCCAAAATCACTTGCTAACAGAATCCTGGATTACATTTGTTAATTAGAAACACTTATTTGAGATATTGAAGGTAGGAAATTAGGAGGAGCCGTTATTTTCTTCCATCAAGTGATAATCCTGTATGCTGTATGGGTCAATCCCAGGAGCCTCTCTTAGCTCTTCTGAATGAATTGGCAATTTCTCCTGCCTTCCTTTCCTTCTTAGTTTAGGTTCTGCTGAAATTAGAGCCCAAGACAAGGTGTGGATGCAAAGAGAGCATATTTAGAAAGTGATCTTCAGAAGCAGATACCATTCTAAGGCCATTAACTTCCCCCCTGGGAACATTTACTGTCTCCCATCCTCCTATTCCCGGGCTCCCAGAGACATCCTTATTGTTTCGAATAAAGAGAAGGAACGGTGGTAAAGACAAAGAGGTGGCTACTGGGAAACATTATGCCGGGCTTGTTTTCTTCCAGACAAAATGCATAAAGTTGAGACCTAGCACGTTCCTTCCCAGATGGAAGTGCATAAAGTTGAGACCTAGCACGATTTTACAGTGTTTTTTCTCCCAGCCTGTTCGCATTTCTTCCTCTTTAACAACTGCATGGGAAGGGCACTGCCTGTGTCTACCACGTGTATCGAGTCTACATTCTTTGATTCACTCCAAACCATGATCAGCCTGTAGTCAATCTATCTTTTGGGCACCTCACATGGTCTCGGTCCCCACTGAGGCCGGTGGCCGTGCATGCATTAGGCAGAGCTGTTTAATTCAGATCATGTTCTGGACTCTGGTCGCTCGATGCAGGCGTCACTGTCCCAGAAAGCCCAGCCACAGCAGCCTGCCAGCATGACATCACTCCTGTCCTCACTATTTCACACATGTGTTATGTGCTCTGGGGAATAAAAAAAGAAGTCCACGTGATAATGGCTGTTTTCCAGGAGTTTGGATGCGAGCTGTGTTGATAAATCTCTGAGGATACAATCTCTTTGGAGCCTGGTACTTTTAAGCAAATGCCATTTTAAATGGCATGCGATGTTATTCTTCTTTGATAACCAAATTATCCAGTGAGTTCATTGAAGTCTGTAGGTTCAAATGTCAAGTAAGAGGGGACTGACATTTGCAATGTAGTTGGAGCAGCTTGGTGGGTTACCCTGGCACGGGGGGCTCAGTTTCTGGATGCTTGGCAGTGCTGGATGAACGTCTGGACATCATAGTGGGACATGGTGGGACCTGGTGCCTCACTTTCTAGGGGCAGCCAGCTGGTGAATGGCCCATGCCCTTGGATCCACACCTTTGGGTCACCTGTACTGGAATTTGCTTAGGAAATAGTGATCCTGGTCTCAATGGATGAAGTTGATCAGCTCTGGAGTCGACTTGCACCCAGGGGAGCCATGGCCCTCTTCATCCCCAGGGGAGAACTGAGATTCTGCCTCCCCCTGGGCTGTGGTGGGATGGAGGGAGAGTCTGAGGGCAGCTTGGAGGGGCATTAAACCTTCCCTTTGGTTTACTCATCCCTGTAGGCCTCTGTTGTCTGTAATTTCCCACTTGTTAGGGGGAAGCAGTTCACTTTCAACTCCAGAGGGTTTTAGTGACTTATGGTCATGGAGGGCATTGTGCTTGGGTTTCAGACCAGGGTTCGAATCCTCCTACTGCCACTAGCTGGAGACCATGGGTGATTCCCTTAGATTACTGGAGTGCCGGTTCTCTTCGTTCTCTTCTCTATGAATGGTGGTTAATTATATGTTTCATTGCATTGTTGAAAGAATAGATAAAATCATGATGTGAAGTACCTGGTCCAGAGTTCCAGAAACTTCTAATATAGCTAAATAAGTCAACTGTGATACCTGACACGAAAGCCTTAAAAATTCAACTTAAAGTTAGTGAAAAAGTAAGATATTGCCAGGTGTGGTGGTGAATGCTTGTAATCCCAGTACTTGGGAGGCTGAGACAGGAGGATCGCAGGTTCGAGGACAGCCTCAGCAAGTAGTGAGACTCTCATCAGCCTAATGAGAACCTGTTTCAAAATAAAAATAAAAGCCGGGCATGGTGGCACACTCTTGTAATCCCAGTACTTGGGAGGCTGAGACAGGAGGATTGCAGGTTTGTGGCTAGCCTCAGATACTTAGTGAGGCCCTCAGCAACTTAGTGAGACCCTGTTTCGAAATAAAAAATAAAATAGGGCTGGGGGTGTAGCTCAGAGGTAGAATGCCCTTGAATTCAATCCCCAGTAACTAACACACACACACACACACACACACACACACACACACACACACATATACACACGTAAGATATTTATGCACCAGTAAAAAAAAAAAAAAAAAAAGAAAAAGGCCAGGCATGGTGATGTACACCTGTACCTCCAGTGCTTGGGATGCAGAAGGATTGCAAGTTCAAAGCCAGCATCAGCAATTTAGTGAGACTCTCAGCAACTTAGTGAGACTCTGTTTCCAAAGAAAAAATAAAAAGGGCTGGGGGGTGTAGCTTGGAGGTAGAATGCCCCTGGGTTCAACCTCCAGCAACACACACACACACACACACACACACACACACACACACACACGAAACAGTACAAGGAAAAAAATCTTTAGATTTAAGCTGAGGAATTTTGGAGGTGGAATTATGGTCTTCTTTCCTAAATGCAGTTGTTTCCAGTGACTATTTTATTCACTTTATATGGAAAAAATATGTCATACAGAAGAGATGGCCTTGGTATAAAGGCATCTGATGAAGTGCAGCTAATTAAACACATAATTTGGTACAGACTGTGTACCCAACATATTTTGGCACATAAAATATTTACTCCGCTAGACTGAAGCTGTTACTCTGAACCGGGTCTGAGTTGTTTCTGAGACTGAGTGTTTTTAATCTAGCGAACGATAATGACTTCATCACTTGTGACTTCCCGCGACTGGCTTCAGGACGGGATGAGGTTTTATTGCTGCTCTGCTTTCGGCTTTTGGTAAGAGTCCTTGATAGAGTATCACCGCTGAGATGCTGTTTTTGAAAAGAACATTAAATACTTGTTAATTTATATTTATATTTACAACTCCAAATCCACGCTAACCATAAGCAAGTCTCCTAATTGTGAATTTTCCTCATATTTCTAGTTTATGTGGAAGCCACCAACTTGAACGGCACAAAAAGTAGATTGGCTCAAAGTTTCTTCTGAAAATGCTTTAATGTTTTGGTCTCTGTCTCTCTTTGCTTCTTTATGCACTTGAATTAAAAAACAAAGTATAGTTTGGGTCATGCTGTAGTATAGATTGGTCAAGTTTTGGTATATTTTGAAGGAAAAAACAAACTAACCCCCTGGTTTAAGAAAGCACTGTTTGGGCTTATTTCAGTTTTATATTTGCTTTGTTAAGGTATTGAAGTCTAGTAGTTGATCCAAGGCCTGGTTAGATTTTTAGGACTTGCAAATTCTACTTTTGTTCAACTTTTGCTTCCTTCACAAGATCTCTGTGTGGTTTTTGGAGATTCTGAGCCGCAGATCTGTGACCCCCTCCAGCGAGAAGCCTGGACTGAGCAGTTGACACTCTTCAGTTCAAGGTCCAAGAGTGTTTTCTAGCCCTAGCACGGAGCGCTTGGGTGTACGGCCGAGTGTTTGGGCACATTCTGGTCTGGTGAGTCTGGGTGGGTGTGGTGCAGAGATTCTGCATTTCCTTTTTTTTTCTAATTTTATTTTCATTATTTTGTTAGTGCATTGCAATTATACATCTCAGTGAGGTTCAATGTGATGCAGACACACATGCACACAGCCCCGCATCCCACCCCGTTGCCCCTCCTCCCTCCCCATACCTGTTAGTGAAGTTGGTAGTAATACCTGTGTACGGTGCCATAGTATTAGTTGAGCTGTTTCCTTCTTCCATCCTCCTTTTCTCCCCTCCCTTACTCCCTTACTCGGTCCCCTTCTACTTTCCTACTGGTCTTTCTCCACATTATTTAAAGTCCCAGATCCTGCATCATTAACAGGCTCCCAGGTGGCACCCAGTCTGTTGGAATGAGTAGAGTGTCATGCACACATTTTACAGTTTGACTGCTTGAGCTTGAATTCTTGTTTTGCCGTATTTATGATCGGTGTGACTTTGAGTAGGACATTTAGTTACCCCGTGCCTTCATTCTGGCATCTGTCAAAATGAGAGCGCTTAAAATGGCATTTAGATCTTAGGGTTAGGGCTAGGTTAGGTTATGTGGGGCTGGACCAATCCAGGGGGCGGTAGTGTTCTGTCTCTGGTGCAACTGGGGAGTTGAATAAAAATAAGGGGGGGCAGTGGAAGCACACATGTGGCCCTTAGTGTTTTTTTTTTTTATGAAAGGGGGTGGTAAGCCAATAAGTATGGGAATCTGTGGGAGTAATTGATAAAATTTTCATAAAGTATTTAAGACAATAGTAAAGTGATAGTGATTCATAAGTATTAGTATCTTTTTTTTTTTTTTGCGGTACCGGGGATTGAACCCAGGGGTGTTCTACCTCCTAGGTATAACCCCAGATTTTTAAATTTTTTTTTTTTTTTGCGGTACCGGGGATTGAACCCAGGGGCGTTCTACCTCCGCGCTACACCCCCGGCCCTATTTTTTTATACTTTATTTTGAAACTGGGTCTCACGAAGTTGCAGAGGGCCTCACTAAGGAGAGAGAGAGAGGGAGA